>APFE030766415.1:0-21387 GCA_000404065.3 Pinus taeda | reverse complement strand
TCATTGGACCAAATCAGGTTACGGTGGCCAAAACACAAGCTTACAAAAACAAAAGTACTGTATTTCAATACCTTCTCTGAGTTTCAACTATCTTTCAACTGATTGTAGCCATTCAGCTCTGTTTCAACTAATTGTAGCCATTCAGCTTTTACTGTTATCTGTGTTTATATCTCGGAAGGACTACTTGTAATTGTGTGTGAGGACCGACGAATCTTGATGACGAAGTGCTCAGTCTTTCCAATGTGTGATTAGACTTTCCAATGTGTGAGCAAAAGTATCAATAAGTGCTTCCCATAGTTGCAGAAAACAAGACTCGAAGAAGAGTTCATTTTTAATGTTTAAAGTTCATAGGCATTTTCAATAGAAGTTCGCACGCTTCCTCGTAATTTCCACGATTTCCTGGTGAGTGTTGGAAAAATGAGTACCTATTGTGCGGAGGTCCAAATCCCACATCTCAAAATCTATGTGCTGAGGTCCTTGAATGCAATAAAAATTCAAACTCGTGCATTTATTACCCTATCTTGCCGTCAATGAACAACTTCTATGTTATTAAAATATGGATTATTTTTAAGATCTTAACCCTACGAAGATTATGTTGTGTGGAATGGGACAATATATTTATGTGTGGGGTGGGAAAATAATGAGATGCCGAGTTTGGATAACTAGCTAACATGAAATCGGTTAAACATTCCACCCACCTTTTTCGATCTTGGTTGCACAGCTGGAGGAAGGATTGGATCTCGTGTGGGCCTCACTGGAAACTGGACGATTTAAATGAGATGATATGAGGCCACCATCTATCGATAATGGCAATGAAGGATAGTATTCAAGTAATTGAAATTAGTATCAGAGGTCGGCTGGTTGAAATTAGTATCAAGAAGTCAATAGATTTTACACTAACATGGAAAAACGAGTTTATACTTGTTCTGGAAGCTGAACCTAAGGGAGACCGGCAAAATGAGTTTACACAAATTTGAAAACCAACACAGAAATGAAGCTTGATCGATTGGATGTGGCAGAGGATCTTCTGGAACAGAAAGAGAATTCATAAAAATGCATTGGACCAAATCAGGTTACGGTTGCCGAAACATAAGGTTACAAAAACAGCAGTACTGTCGGTATGTATTGCTTCACTAAATGTATTTCAATGCCTTCTCTGTGTTTCAAGAACAGAAGCAATTCAATTCTTTTTCAACTAATTGTAGCCATTCAGCTCTGTTTCAACTAATTGTAGCTACTCAGCTCTATTTTTATATCTCATAAGAAAATTTAATTCGCTGAGGTGAGGACTAATTGTAATTGAGTGTGAGGACCAACGAATCTTGATGACGAAGTGCTCAGACTTTCCAATGTGTGAACAAAAGTATGATGGAACACGAAAAGTATCAATAAGTGCTTAGCATAAGTGCCTCCCATAGTTGCAGAAAAATAATTATAAACAAGTAATCAACATTTCAAATTATCCATAAATGCAGAAAACATGGCGATCCATAGTTCCAGAAAACAAGACTCGAAGAAGAGGCATGGTTTGAAATGTTCCGTAAACAAGAATTTCATTTTTAATGTTTGAAGTTCATAGGTCCTTGAATGCAAGAAAAATTCAAACAGGATACCTTGACAATCACGGTATTCTTTGATGGAAGTTTATCTCCTCCGAAGATGAGATGAGGTCCAAACATTGCCTCTGTTTTACATGCTGGGCCACCATACAGCTAGTGCAGTTTCCTTGAAATCTATCGAAAATGGCAATGAAGGATAGTATTCAAGTAAGTAATTGGTCTGAATGAAGGATAGTATTCAAGTAAGTAATTGGTCTCCTGATCTTGGGCTTCAGTTTTCGATCCTAGGTCGGTTGGTTGAAATTGGTGTGAATGGATTTTATACTAATATGGAAAATTGAGTTTATACTTGTTCTGGAAGCCAAACCTAACCTAACGGAGACCCTCAAAATCTTACAAATTATAAAAACTAGATCTATCATGATAAACTAATTATCAAAATCAAGTAAACTAAGGAGGTTAACCTAATTAAAGAAAATGAAATAGAATGAAAGAGACTTTATGAGAACAACAAATTACCTTAAATTTAAATAAACACAGAGGAAGCAAATAAACAGAGTACCTGAAACCAATTTATAATAGTCCAAGAGAATAGCACAAGGAGGAGCGTTTGCGTAGCAGCAGCAACAAGAGCGCATTGTAATATAACAACTCTACCCTGGGCGGTTCCTGTGAATCAAATCATAAATGAATTTACTTCGATATATCTAAATCAATAACAAATCAAGAAATAGCAGAGGATCTTCTGAAACAGAGAGAATTCATAAAAATGAACAGAGAGAATTCATAAAAATCCGTTGTGCTCATCGACAGAAAGAGAATTCATCAAAATTGCATCCAACAAAGGATCCTCTTCTGTCAACATACAAACATTGGACATTAAATTTTAGCTATGGAGACTCTCCACAAAGACAAAATCTTGACACCCAAATGGAGGCTCTTCCCAAATTTATAATGTAGAAGTGCTTCCGTTTCTTTTTCCTTTAACATAAACCGCTTTCTTTGGCATCAACGGATATTCCTATTCTGGCTTTCTGTGGCTTTTTTACAGATTAACGGATATTTCGGCTTTCTTTGTTTTTTTACAGATCAACGGATATACTCGCTCCGACAAACTCATCATGCATCATAGTTATTTCTATTTTAGGGAGGTCTCTCACTCCTACTTCTTCCCACCGAAAACTTTTTCACCAATTCATCTTTTATTATAAACTGATTAAGCCAACTCTGGTTTATTATAAACTAATTAATTAAATCTAAGTCAAAAAAATTAGGTAACGGTAAGCTTCCCTCATATGTCAATTTCCATTATTTTGGATTTTTTTGTTTTCTAATTATTATTATTAATATGGACCAGTAAAAGTAAAAAATAAGAATTTAAAAATTAAAATACAATTTCTAAAAATAATAATCTATAAATTAAAATATAATTTTTTTAAATGTATGTTCATATATTAAAATATATATTAAAAAATAAAAAATGTATAGAAAAGTTAAAACAAAAAATCATATATCATAATTTTGTTTGCATTTTATAGAGAGCTACCAAAAGTTATTTGATAAGGTTTACATAATTTTATCTAACGTTTTGTGTCCATAAACATAATGATCGTATATTCACAAAAATATGGAATTGAAAGCATTTTATTTCAATTTTACATCTTAGTTATGGTAAAATTTAAAAATATGTATAAATATTTTATACTAATAACATGATATTTATTTTTACATTTAATTTGTTTTCTTTTTTTAGAAAATCAAAATTTTGATATGATTTTTTTTATCTTAAAAATGATAAATGATAAATGATAATCATGAAAGTTTGAAATATGTATTTAATATTGACTAGTGAATTATTATTTATAGTTTTATGAATTAATATTTACTTATATTTAGTTTTTTTTACACAATAATAAATAATAATATAAGATTTCATAAAATTAAAATTAATTTTAGGGTTTATTTACATCAAATCTTATGTAGCTTTATCATATAGGACAATAAAATTTAAGATATAATTTAATAGATATTATTAATAATAAAATAATTAATAATAATTATAAAGAAAGTATGAAGCCTTACTAACCACCATCAATGTAATTACAGGTGATGTGGCTTTCCATGAATAATGATGAGTAACTCTGAATTAAGAGATAGTAGTATTAAGAGATAGCAATTTGTGATGGTTATCTGTAATCATAGTTTAACAACTAAAATATGATAAGTTTTCCCATTGTTTAAAAAAACATTAATTTTTTTTCGATAATCCTTTAATAGAAATGTTCTAATAATAATTTTTTTTGCAGTTTATGTTTATCTTACTTATAAATATGTAAAAATATTTTATAAATTAATTTAGATTATAAATTTTTAGGGTGTTTTCTTTTAAATTAGATCATATATTTTTTAGTAAGATTGAGATTTCTTGTATTTTAAAATGCATCTTTGAACATATAAATGAATTAAAACCTTTAGTATTCTATAAAATCTCCAGTATATTTCAAGCAAAATTGATTTTAGAAAATGCTAAAAAAACAAAAGAACAAAACATGTATTCATCCAATTACAATTTATTTGAATGTGTTAAAGGATAATATATTCTCATATAAATAGTTATTTATTACCTTAATAGAAAATTGATTGCTGGGGAGTGAAATTTATCACAATATGCTTGAATGTGTTAATGGATAATATATTCCCATATAAATAGTCTTTATTACCTAAATAGAAAATTAAATGTTGGGTAGTGAAATTTATCACAATATGCTTGAGTGTATTCCTTAGATAATCTACCAAATAAAATTTATTTTTCTTTAATAAGTACTTTATAGTATGGATATATGTTGTGCCTTAGGTTGAAAAATAATAAAAATATTTACATTAAAAAAGAATCAAATTAAGAATAATGATAAGAGAATTGAATTGCTTTTTATTTCTTTAGTACAACAAAGATGTGTAATTATTTAGCTACCTAAGATGAAATTGAGATGACATTTAAATTAATATTCATATTAAATAATAATTAAATAAACAAAATATTGTAATGTCGATAAGAACTAACTTAATTTTATTTCAATTTGAGAGATATAAAATAATTAGAAAAAAGTATTGTTGTCTTTTTTCTTTTCAATATTGGGAAGATGTGTAATTCATTTATTTAAAATTATTTCAGTACCAAAATTTGATAAAATATTTGAATATTCATACAAGCTAATATATTTCAATATCTACTCTATACATATTCATACAGAGATACAACAAAAGAAATATTATATGAAATATTTCAATGTGAACCTTAAATAAAATAATTTTATATATATCTTTTTGTAAGAATCTCAAGAAATTCATATTAGAAAAAATGATTTACAAAATTTACACAACCATAATAATGTTGGTTCTTCTAGTGGAACTAGGTTTTGGACCATCTTCCCACCATGGAGAAACCAATAGGTCATTGCTTGAAAGCTATGGTCAAAGAAATAGCTATTCGTGGACAAATCCAAAGTTAGTAGCATACATAAGTAGTTATCGTAATACAAAAAAATCCTCTGAGGCTTTTCCTTAGGGCTAAGAATACAAGCCATTCAAAAAAACATTTCAAACCTTTTTCTTTCCTTTGGAGGTTTTTGAGCCATCAAGTGTGCTATTGGGCCACAATTGTGCTAGTGCATCTTCTCGTCCCTCCTCAATGATAAGGCAGCCATAAGAACTCAAAGCTTGCTATGGTTGTGCTTTATTAGTTGCTCCACTCACTTGACATTTCAGTTGCATATCATTAATCATGATCGAAGGGGAAGGGCCCAGGGGAATTGGGTGAGACTGAAAGGGAGTCTATGCCATCTTGGGAGCTTGTGCGGGAATAGGAGAGTGGGATAGGAGAGAAGGAGATGTTGAAGGAGTGGATAAGGTCCTGTAGGGATTCATGGAGACTATTAATTCATTAGAATTAGAAACCTTCCTTATGGAAGCTTCTTTGGCTTGTTGTTTCTTCCATAACTTTCTGGCCAGTAAACTTTGAGACCCAATGCCTGCCACCTAGGTTCCTTAATTCATGAGCTTCCATGGAGGATACATTGTGTGGTATGCTTTCATGAATATTTGGAATAAAGAGATTAGTTTTTTCCATCAAAATCTACAGCATGGGCATGACGTGCATGACCACATCCATCACCTCCATTGCTTACACATCTACTCTCCTGAACCATAGTTGTAGGAGGGAGAATGAGGAGGAGGAATTTAGAATCACTAAGGGAATTGTAGCTTTTCTTTTGGAAGGAAATAAGAGTATGACAGGGTGCATGACGAATCACGAACAAGTTGGGTGACGAAAGAGCGAAGAAATATTTAGACATACATAATTTTTTCGATCACCAAGTAAGTGAATGAGGCATTAGTGTTAAGTATAAGGAGATCACACAAAGGATATGGAGCATTGGATTATGCATCATGGAAATTGATGGATTAGCATATGGAGTGGGCATATTAAAGTTAGATGAGAGTCACTTTTCGTGTCAACGCATGGTGATGATAAATGCACACATGAAAACCATCAGTTGCCACCCAAATTAGGGGGCATTTTATATCAATTTAACATTTATATAGAGAAAAAAATTGAATTTAAAATATTTTTTCCTTATTTGATTTTTTTTCCACTCAATAATATCAAGGAGACGTTAAATTTCTTTAACACTTAATAAAATTTCATACAAGACATTTAGAAAATATTGATGGCGAGAAGAAGTTCAGTGTAAACAATAAATAAATAAAGTGAAGGATATTCCTCATTTAATTAATTTGTGCTTTCTAATTCAATGACATTGTGGAGATGTATAATTCCTTCAATATTTGATATGAATTAGAATTTAAAATACATTAGCAAAAAGGGAAGATTGGCAAGTATGTATCTTGTATATAAAAGAAATGAAAAATTTTTAACTAATGATTCAAAACTTTTAACGGTGTCTATCTCTAAATGAACAAGATGTGTAAATCTTTCCTTATTTATCTCGTAGTTGAGATACAACACGAATGTGTGTGTCTATCTGTCTATGCTGTAGTAGTATAGATAAATATCCAAATTTCAACTATCTATATATTATATTGGTAAATGAAAAATAAAATTATGATTAAAACATTTTAATGGTGCGTAACTCAAAATTAAATAGATATCCCGTTCTTTTTTCATTTAGTTTGGAGTTGACGTATGGAAGGAATATACACACACACACACACACACACATATATATAACTCATATCAATACTTATTTTTTATATATATTATAAAATTAAGATAACATGAAGATTAAATATTACCTTGATGAGCGTGGCCAAACATCGGGGATCGATGGGGGCATGGGCCATAGAAAAGTTGCGTAGGATACCTAAAAGCTTCTAGAGACATGTGAATGAGATTATTTCCTGAACGATTGTTTTTTTCAGAATATGATTTTTCTAGTTATGGGAGTTTGGGAAGGTGGTAGGGGAATGTTGACTATGCATAGACTGCCAACCTATGCATTCTCATTCGAGTGGTTTCTTTAGAGTGAAAGTATAATGCAAGCTAGTGGGGCTTGTGATTTGGTCACTATGGTGTGCTAACTTGCACATTTTTTCACCTCAGTGAGCTGAAGGGTGGTGAACTATCCCTTGGATGGTGAGACATGGTGAGGACAAGAGAACTACTAAATTTTCTTGCTGGAGGAGTTCAAATGGGCTGGTTTTATTCTCTTCCTTGTTTAGTAAGAAATATGGCTCAGCATCTAGGCCATAAGAGTTCCTTTCTAAATGGAATTTTAGATTTGGTGCTCGTTTGTTCTTTTTGGGTTTCCTCGTATTTATGCTTTCAAGAATTTGTCATGGCCGCTGTCGTCTTTAGTGGTATTTGTTGCACATATCTATGTCCAAATTTTCTTAGGGTTGAGAGATATAGTTCGAGGTCTCGGGCTCACTACCTCTTTCCTTGGTTTCTTGGGTACTCAATTGAAGAGGAAATATTGTAATCATTGGGGTGCTTCTTTAGTGATAATTATGGAAGAATATGTAATTTTTGACAATTTTTATCTTGTTGAGTTTTGAAGTGGGATTTGATTACCAAGCTACACCATTTGGGTGGTTGAATTAATTTGGTCTTTGTTTTCTTGATTATATAGTGGAATCCTTAGACGAAGGGGGTATGTCATGTGAGCTGGGTGACCTCTTGAAGTCTTGGCTAGGCATTGTAGGTGGGTAGGAGAAGTGGACAGTGATGGGGGTGTTGAGGCTATTTATGAGGGTGAATTGGCTCATGGACATGCTTCATCACTTAGCCATGTGGAAGCACCACCATATTTAGAATGTTGTATAGCCTTTGATGAAATAGTTTGCAACATGGTTCTTGTGGCCATGATTGTGATCTTCCTTCCTGCTCTTTCTCATGCTAGAGTCTAGAGTTTCATGGATTTTCTTATGCATTTCCTTGAATTCCTAGCTATTACTACAATGATGACTCATTTGCTGCTTTTTGATTGTTATTTTTTCATTTATTGATTTTATCCTTGTGGTTTTTCCTTGATTTTGGTGATCTTTATACTTGTGCTTGTGCTAGCTAATTAAGGAATAGAGTTATGGTATTCTTATTGGTTTTCATGAACATGCCCTTCATTTCTTTCCACTACTTGGTTTGCAAAATAGTCCACTTGTTGATCGTGAATTCTCAAGACATGTCTAAAGATTACATTGCTAGAGCCTTCCAAGTTCTTCCTTATTCTTCTAAGAATTCTGTTCATGAACTCATTGCTTGGGTTTCTGTTTCTTGCCATTGCCTTTATTATTATGGTTGAATCGCCTATTATGATAGGATTTTGAATTTCTCTTTTTTTGAAATCTCTTGTTCCCATCAACAAGTTGTATGCTTCTGCCTTATTATTTGAGATTTGTCCCAATCCTCGTTCATATGTGACATTTTCTTTTCCATTAGGATCTAGGATTATTCCCCCTACCCCTGCCTTTCTCGAGTTATGCTATGAGGCAAAATCAAAGTATAAACAATATTTGTTCTAATTTTTCCTACAGTTTGTCAGTTCCTCTTCACTCATTCTTATTTTCCAAATATTTCCTCAGTTTATCTTCCTATTTCCTTTTTGTCCATTATTGTTTAGTATGGCTTTGCTGAGCCAATCTTGCTCTTCCTACTGAAGAGTGTTGTGATCTGTTGGTGTTATTCCTTTGACATTTAGGATTTCAAAAGTTAAACCCCACGTTTTTTAGAGGGTCTTCCCTATCCTTGGAACTTGATTTTTTAAAATGCACTTATTTCAAGTCAACCAAATTTTCCAACATAGAACAACTGGGATGCACTTCCATATCCTATAAATTCTGAATTTCTTCTTTGTTGTGTGTGGATAGGCCTTCTCAAGGGTTTGAAGAAAGTCTAGCAGGGGCTGTTCAAAATTTATTCTTATTTCTAAAGGACTTATTAGCTACTGCCAACATTCTTTGGCAAAGGTGCATTCTTGGAATAAGTGTTGAATATTTTCTTCAACCTCATGCATAATGGGCATCGTGTTGGGCCTTGAAAGCCCTTTTTTCATAGGTTGTCACTGGTCAATATTCTCCCTTTTAGTAGAGTCTATATGAACATTTTGATCTTAGTCAGACTTTATGATTTCCAAGCTATTTCCCAAGAATCTCAGTCTTGTTGATTTGGTTGTTCTTAAAGGATTTTATATCCAGTCCTAACTATGTAGTGTCCACCGCTTAGGTCCCAAAGATAAGCATCTTCCTCATCAAAGTGGATTAGAGCTTCCCCTTTTAAGAGCTGTTTGCTGCATTGCCCTTCCAGATCTATCAGGATTGCTAAGATTTTCCAATCTTGCCACTCATTTTGATCCCAAAGAGATATAGAGTGTAAGGTGTTGAAACCTTTATTTCATCCACTCTTGTATGTCTTCAGTGTCTGAATGAGTCTGTAGTGGTTCTTTTCCCATGATTTTGTCCTCCCAAATTGAAGTTGTTTTTCCATCGCCTGGGATTTTAGAAATACATTTACTCAGTAATGGATTTTTTTTAACCAGCTTCCATACTTGGGTACATGGTCATATTGGGATATTTCCATTGAGAAGTATTTTCCTGGTGCCATCCATATATTTTTTTATAAGAGTGTTTTTCCACCAACTCCCTTTTCTTGTAATTAGTCTCCATACTATTTTCATTCCTAGTGCTGCATTCATGAGCCCAAGTTTCCTTATTGATAGGCCTCCTTGTTCATAAGGTAGTACTACTTGCTCCCACTTGACCAGGCTAAATTTTTTGTTTTCATGCTCCCCCCCTTGGCACAGGAAGCTTCTTAAAATAAGCTCCATTTGTTTGTGGGCACTTGCTGGGGCCATGATTATGGCATATTGATAGATAGGTAGTGCTGCAAGGAGTGCTTTTATTTTTTCAATTTGTTTAGTCCATATTTCTGTCTTCATGTTCTCTTTTGAAATTGGAAGTCATATGTAAAAGAAGTGTGTCCATTTTTCCTCCATACGGATGTCTAGGATTTGCGATATCCTTTGCATAATTCTAGGAGGGGTGTTCGATCCATATATCTTGCATTTCGTATCATTTAATACCCACCTGAAACCTGTAAAATGTCATCCATAACTTTTTTGAACCTCCTTGCCATTATCGTTGATGCCCCTCCCAACAGTAGAGTGTCATTAGCAAAGACTAAGCGCTTTATTGCTTTTACTCCTTTTGCTATTCTGAACCCTGTGATATTTCTTTCCTTTGTTTGTTTTTCTAGAGCCCTGCTTAATGTTTCCACCATTATAATGTGTAGGAAGGGGTAGAGAGGAAAACCTTGCCTAGGCCTCTTGTGCTATGAAAGAAGTAATTGGGCCTTCCATTTACAAGGGGGACAATCCATGGAGTAGAGATGCATGCCTGTATGACTCCCACGATTTCTCTACAGAATCCAAGTTTCTGGACGATAGCCATTAGATATGAATGACTGACTCTGTCGAATGCATTTGCCATATCTAGTTTGATTATGAGGCTTTTTTCTTGTTTTAGTATACTGGAGTGAAACACTTCATGTACAATAATTATATTATCTATGATTTGCCTATTCAGCATGAATCCTCCTTGGTTTCTAGATATAATTATTGGAAGTACTTCCTTGATTCTATTTGCAAATATTTTTGTTATTATCTTATACGATGAATTGTAGAGAGAGATAGGGCAAAACCTATTGAAAGTTGAGGGGTTTGCTTCTTTTGGGATAAGAGCAAGATAGGAGGATTCGGTGTTGCCTCCTATTTTTTTTTTGAAAACATTCTTCACCATTGTTAAGAAATCCTTTTTAATGGTATACCAATGAAATCTGTAGAATGTTATCATGAAGCCATCTGGCCATGGGGCTTTGTCCGGATGTAGGCTCCATATGGCCGCCACTACCTCTTCTTCTTTGAGATCCTTGCTTAGTGTTGCATTTTTCCTTTTTTTAATTTTTCTTTTTGTGTGCTTTAAGAAGTATTCACTTTCAACCATTTCTTCATTCGCTGAAAGTAAGTTTTTAAAGTGCTTATAGGCTGCTTTTTTTAGTTCCTCTGCTCCTTTGACCTCTTGGCTTTCAATTTGAATATTTTCTGTTTGGTTTCTTGCTCTTCTTACTTCATTGTGTTATGGAAAAAATTATGTGTTTTTGTCCCCTGCCTTGAGCCACAAACTTCTTAATTTCAATCTTGCCTCCTCTTCGTCTTTCCTATTTTCCCTATATATTTCCCAAAATATTTCCTTCTCTCTTAGGTAATCTTACTTGCTTTCTTCTTTGTTTCGTTTTTCAGCTTGCATGATGTCCATTTTCTTCTGTAACTCTTTTCTCTTTTCCTTTTTCTTTTAATTCATTTGCTCTTGCCCATTCCTTTAACTTGTTTCTTGCAATTTTTAATTTTGTTTCCCAAATATACTGTGGTGATCCTACTACTCTTGTCTCCCATGATTCCTTGACTAAGTCACTGATTTCTTCGTTGCCATCCCAAATTAAGTTGTATCTAAATGGGAGCAGACCTTGATTTTCCATTTTTCCCATGACTATTATCATTGATTTATGATCAGATGTTGTGGTACGCAAATTTTTTTATTTTATGGAGCTGTGCACTGCTACTATATTTTCTTGTATCATAATTTTATCCAGCGTTTCTTTTATGTTACTTTTTCCCACTCTTTTATTGCTCCAAGTGCATTTCCCATTGTTTGGTGGGACATCTATCAAGTTGTGTTGTTCCATTAATTCTTCTAGAGTATCCCTAGATGGGTCTATGTGATATGTCCTCCAAACTTTTCTTCTATGCTTCTTACCAAATTTAAATCTCCTCTTAGTATTATTTTCCCATCTTCCACTTCTTTTAGCACTTCTTTTAAGGTGTCCCAACATTGCTCTTTTTCCTTGTAATGATTTGGGGCATATATATTTATGACACTGTACATCTCTTTTTGTACTAATATTATGTCCGTTTGGATCCAGTGCTAATATTTTTTGTATTTTATTAATTCTTAAGTTCCTTTTTTCCATATTGTGCATATGACTCTTGATGCTCCGGTTGCCTGTATTGCTTCCCCTTCATAATTTCTAATTTTTTTTCTTGATATTTTCAGTTTCTTGGCGATTTATTTTTGTCTCCTGAATCATAAGGATGTCTTGGTTTTCTTTTACCAGAATGTCTCTTGTGGCATTTTACTTGATGGGCAATCCCATTCCTCTACAATTCCAGGAGACCATTATCATTATTTACTTGTTGGATGGTGCATGGCTCCTTTCCCTCTTGTCTGCTTTTTTCGTTGTTTCCTAAATTCCTTCCTAAGAAGGTTTCCATAGGTTTCTATGTTTCTAATGCCATTTCCTTTGATGCTGCTTCATACCCAATTTATTTGTTTGTCTTTCTTCCTGATTTTTTTTGGTATTCTACATTTGGGGGTACTTCCTTTGACTGCTTTCTGGTTAGGATTCTATCTACTGAGGGGGGTGGAGGGGTATGAGTGTTCGAAACCAGAGGGAATGAGGGGGGATTGGGGGTATGTTTTGGGGATATGGATCTGGATCTGGATCTTGGTCTAGGGGATGGGGGGGCTGAAGAATTCAGAGGTTCAAAAGGGTTAGGGCTAGAAAGAAGGTTATTAACTTTTGGTGATGGAGGATGGGGGTGAGAGGATGTGGAGGGCTACAAGGAAGAGAGAGTTGGTTGTTTGTAGGTTGTCTTCTTTCTTTTTACCTGTTCCCATTTGTTTTCTGGATCTTCACCCTTTTAATTTTCATTTTCTTTTGTTTTGTACATCTATTTGCAAAATGACTGTATTCGTGACATACCTTGCATTTGAAGGGGATTTGTTCATAATCCAGCTATTGTATGTGCGTCCACTGGCCCACTTTGATTTTTATGGCTTTTGGTAGCCCTTTCCCAAGATCCACTTCTACACATATTTTGGTGCATGCGTGCATATTTTCCTTTGGCTCACACCTGTCTATATATTTCGCAACTATGTTTCCTATTGCTTTGACTGAATCGTTCCCCTAGCAGCAAAGGGGAAGGCGTGGCAGTCTGACCCAAATGCGGTGTCATTGGGAACATCCATTTCTGGATGAAAATCTAGTGTCCATCTATTTAGATACAAACCCCTACTATCCATAAAATATGGTCCATTCCTAAATATCAGATCTCAATTCTCCTTGGATTCAAAATGGAAGGTGAAGTAACCTCTTTCGCAAAACCTTATTGAGATTTTCCCATCTATTGATGCAGTCCAATTCCTTTCTACCCATTTTTGCATAATCTTGGGTGATGGCCATAACCCAGTGAATTGCCCCTCTAATCCATGCTCTGCTAGGGAAAGTGTTGCTCTACGGGGAAAGGCAGGGGGGAGTGAGATTTCAGGAATATCTTCCATTCGTTTAATAAACTTGGTGGCTGATGGTTTATTCTTTGTCGGGCCCATTGTAGAAATGAGAGAGGCAAAAGCTTTTGTTGTTCTTTCATTTTCTTGCTACTGACCTGACGGAAGCTCTCTGTCCTCTAATGCATCCATGGAGCTCAAGCCCCTGTAGCAAGAGGCAGCTGGGGGACAGCTGTATGTAACTGCATGTTTCTACCTGTGATCGTTCGCTAGGGTGCAGAGCTCTTTCAGCAAGTGCGCTCCTAGAAACAAGTTCTCAACTTCAACTACTCAAAGTTATAAATCGTTATTTATTATCTGAATAGAGAATTGATTGTTAGGAAGTGAAATTTATCACAATATGCTTGAATGTATTAATGGATAATATATTCCCATATAAATAGTTCTTTGTTACCTGAACAGAAAATTGATTGTTGGGGAGTGAAATTTATCACAATATGCTTGAGTATATTCCTTAGATAATCTACCAAAAAAAATTTATTTTTTCCTTAATTAGTGCTTTACAGTATGGATATATGTTGTGCCTTAGATTGAAAAATAATAAAAATATTCACATTAAAAAAGAATCAAATTAAGAATAATGATAAAAGAATTGAATTTCTTTTTATTTCTTTAGTACAACAAAGATGTGTAATTCTTTAACTACCTAAGATAAAATTGAGATGACATCTAAATTAATATTCATATTAAATAATAAGTAACTAAACAAAATATTTTAATGTTGATAATAACTAAATTTTATTTCAATTTGAGAGATATAAAGTAATTAGAAAAAAGTATTGTTGTCTTTTTACTTTTCAATATTGGGAAGATGTGTAATTCATCATTTAAAATTATTTCAGTACCAAAATTCGATAAAATATTTGAACATTCATACCAGCTAATATATTTCAATATCTACTCTATACATATTTAGACAGAGATACAACAAAAGAAATATTCTGATGTTGATAATATATGAAATATTTCAATGTAAACCTTAAATAAAATAATTTTATATATTTTTTTGTAAGAATCTCAAGAAATTCATCTTAGCAAAAATGATGTAAAAAATTTACACAACCATAATAATGTTGGTTCTTCTAGCAGAACTAGGTTTTGGACCATCTTCCGACCATGGGGAAAACAATAGGTCTTTGATTGAAGGATAAGGTCCTGTAGAGATTCATGGGGACTATTAATTCATTAGAATTAACAGCTTCCTTATGGAAGCTTCTTTGGCTTGTTGTTTCTTCCATAACTTTCTGGCTAGTAAACTTTTGAGGCCAAATGCCCACCACCTAGGTTCCTTAATTCATCAGCTTCCATGGAGGATACATTGTGCAGTATTCTTTCATTAATATTTGGAATGAAGAGACCAATTTTTTCGTCAAAATATACAACATGGGGATGATGCTCACGACCACATCCATCGACTCCATTGCTTACACATATACTTTCCTGATCCATAGTAGTAGGAGGGCGAATGAGGAGAAGGAATTTAGAATCACTAAGGGAATTGTAGCTTTTCTTTTCGAAGGAAATATGAGTATGACAAGGTGCGTGATGAATCACGAACAAGTTGGGTGACAAAAGAGCCAAGAAATATTTAGACAGACAATATGTTTTTGATCGCCAAGTAAGTGAATGAGGCATTAGTGTTAAGTATAAGTCGATCACACATAGGATATGGAGCAGTGGATTAGGCATCATGAAAATCAATCGATTAGCATACGGAGTTGGTGTATTAAAGTCATATGAGAGCCAATTTCTGTGTCAATGCATGGTGATGATAAATGCATTCATGAAAATGATCAATTTCCACCCAAATTAGGGGGGATTTTATATCAAATTAACATTTATAAAGAGAAAAAAAATGAATTTAAAATATTTTTTCCTTAATTAAGTTTTTTTTCCACTCAATAATATCAAGGAGATGTTAAATTTCTTTAATACTTAATAAATTCTCATACTAGACATTTAGAAAATATTGGTGGTGAGAAGAAATTTAGTGTAAAAAATAAATAAATAAAGTGAACGATATTCCACGTTTAATTAATTTGTGCTTTCTAAGTCAATGACATCTTGGAGATGTATAATTCCTTCAATATTTGATATGAATTAGAATTTAAAATACATTAACAAAAAGGGAAGATTGGCAAGTATGTATTTTGTATATAAAAGAATTGGAAAAATTATAACTAATGATTCAAAACTTTTAATGGTGTCTATCTCAAAATGAAGGAGATGTGTAATTTTTTCCTTATTTATCTTGTAGTTGACATACAAAGCGAATGTGTGTGTCTATGTGTCTATGTTGTAGTAGTATAGTTAAACATCCAAATTTGAACTATCTATATATTATATTGGTAAATGAAAAATAAAATTATGATTAAAACATTTTAATTGTGCGTAACTCAAAATGAAAGAGATACCCAATTCTTTTTTCATTTAGTTTGGAGTTGACACATGGAAGGAATATATATATATATCTTATAAATACTTATTTTCTATATGTATTATAAAATTAAGATAACATGAAGGTTAAATATTACCTTGATGAGTGTCGCCAAAAATGGGGGATTGATGGGGGCAGGGGCCATAGACAAGTTGGGTAGGACACCCAAAAGCATCTAGATACATGTGAATGAGATTATTGCCTGAATGATTGTTTTTTTCCAGAAGATGATTTTTCTAGTTATGGGAGTTTGGGAAGGTGGTAGGGAAATGTTGGCTATGCATAGACCACCAACCTATGCATGCTCATTTTAGTAGTTTATTTAGAGTGAATGTATAATGCAAGCTAGAGGGGCTTGTGCTTTAGTCACTATGGTGTGCTAACTTGCACAGTTTGGCACCTCAATGAGATGAAGGGTGGTGAACTATCCTTTGGATGGTGAGACATGGTCAGGACAAGAGAACTACTAAATTTTCTTGTCGGAGGAGTTAAAATGGGTTGGTTTTATTCTCTTCCTTGTTTAGTAAGAAATATGGCTCTGCTTGTAGGCCATAGGAGTTCATTTGTAAATAGAATTTTGGATTTGGTGGTCATATGTTATTTTTGGGTTTCCTCATATTTATGCTTTCAAGAATTTGTCATGGTCCCTGTCATCTTTAGTGGTATTTGTTGCACATATCTATCGCCAAATTTTCTTAGGTTTGAGAGATGTAGTTTGAGGTCTCTGGCTCACTACCTCTTTCCTTGGTTTCTTGGGGTACTCTATTCAAGGGGAAACATTGTAATCATCGGGGTGATTCTTTAGTGATAATTATGGAAGAATATGTAATTTTTGACAATTTTTATCTTGTTGAGTTTTGAAGCAAGATTTGATTACCAAGCTACACCATTTGGGTGGTTGAATTAAATTGGTCTTTGTGTTCTGGATTATATAGTGAAATTCTTAGACGAAAGGGGTATGACATGCAAGGTGGGTGAGCTCACGATGTCCTGGTTGGCCATTGCAGGTGGGTAGGAGAAGTGGAAAGTGATGGGGGTGTTTACACTATTTATGAGGGTGAATTGGCTCATGGACATGTTTCATCACCTAGCCATGTGGAAGCACCACCATATTTAGAATGTTTTTATAGCGAGATGCAGTGTTATTGCACTGCGGGTGGAGCTAGGGAAACAGAGACATGACGACTTGAATGATGTGATAACATTCATGATTGACTAAAAACATAATAAACATGAAATTCTGGACAAGGCGACTTCACTTATAACGAGCCAAATATTGACTAATAGGTCACTAGATCATATTGAGGGTTAGATTGACCACCTAGAGATTCATGTTTATGGGGCCCCCTAGACACTCAAACATTTTTAATTTTGGATAGGAATTGGCACCCCCTCATAATCTTTGACGGAAGTTCCTTTCATATGTATTCTATGTGTTTTTTGGATGCTTTATGCATTTATTTTATGGACACAATCTAAATTTTGGCACTTTTGTAACACCTTTTATATCTTTCTCCTAGTTAATAAATTTGGTTGGAATGAAATGGGGGGAGAAGCATACCTGAAAAAAAATTGTTGCTCTATTTCAAAGAACTAATAGAATCAATTTGATCGAAAACAAAAATATGAAGGGTAAATTTCGAGTCTGGGTTATAACCATAGCTTTGAAAAGGTGGTTAGACTCATGTTCTTCACATTTCATATCGTCATAGATTTCCATTCAAAATCTTATGCCACTCCTTGTTGGAGTTACATTCGGATGTTTTGATAAAATTATAAATAGTTGGAACCTTTAGTGATTAAAGAATGACAAAGTGAATTTGAATATCATTTACGACACTCGATACTACTTCATTTTGTCACATTTTGCAATACTTTATTCGAATTTGTTTACCCTCAATGTTGCTTACTATTATATATTAATTTTATGGCTGCTAATTTTGTGTTGTGGAAGCGCTTCTTGTTACTTTAAAGAATTTATAAAAACATTCCAATGCACATCATATAAATAGTGATATTGGATTATTTCACAATACATAATATATTAATCTATTATAACATTTATGATAAAAAAAATTGTCATATTCGATGTCTTGGTCCATTCCTCAGGAAAATAGTGTCACATCCATAGTTTTCCAGGTGATTTATAATCATATCATTTAGATGGCCATGATGGTAGTTATTTGCAGTACATGTCAATTGAATAAGTGATTATACTCTCCATATAAATATGCATTTTATTTATACATTATTGATTGTGGATATTATTCTTCTTCAATCTAATAATTTATTATACACTCCATATAGATTTACTTTTACTTCTCAATTGAATAATAATTTTGTTCTTAATATTGTAGAAAACATATTTATTTTAATAACTATATTTGAGATAAGTTTTAACCTTATCCTATTCCAAATTTAATTATAAACCAAAGAAATTGAATTTTAAATTATTAAATTTATAGAACATGAAATTAATTTTCTTTTTAACACTATATTTATGAAACAACAAAAAACTATTTTAATATCACATCTAATATTTTAGGTATTTTTATTGTTTTACATTTAAAGCCATCATAATCTATTAATGTCATCTCTAAATTCCTAAATACTTTTCTTTTGGCATTTAATTCGATAATCATTAATATATATTTTTCAACAATCAATTAATTTATGAGAATGTCATCATATTGTTTTTCTTTATTTATTTTAAACATATACCATGGTTTTTTCTATCTTTTATTTCTTTATTTTTTTAGTTTTTTTTATTATAATTAAATACCTTTTAAATATAAAATTTTACTTAATTGTAACTTTTTAATTTTTAAACTTATTTAAATAGTTTAAATAAAAAATAATTATAACAAAGTCAATAGTATTTTTTAATTTTAATTACACTAAATACATGCATATATTTACTTAAATTTTCAAACGAACTCAAAAAAGCGTCAAGATGTGAGGTAAGGACTAATGAGTGCTCCATATTATCATGTACAAGCCATCAAAAATATATTCATGCCAACACATCATGACCGCAAAGTTCCCTACATCACCCTTAGAAGAGGAAAAGGGCTTATGTGGAATTAACTTGCTCAAGTGTCGGTGCTCAAATGTGATGTACAAGCCCTATCTTGTAATATTAAGGATGACGATCATCATCTATTAGGTGGTGATGAGCCTCATCATTAGGTAACTTTATGGACCTTCATACACCGCCAAGCTTATTTAAATCAAATCTTGTCATAAGTCCTTACATATTTTGGTTATATTTTTCTTAATGAGATGAGTAAAAGAGAGATGTTATGTCTAGTGGACTAACGTGAATTGGTTGCAGGTTTTTGAGAGAAAATCATGATAATTTTAGCTAACTAAGGGCAGAAACATGAATGAATCAAGAAGGAGAGATTGTAGGAGATAGATCCTCCTCATTTAATCCTCACTCATTCGAATATTCCTCCATCAAATCAAACTATCTCGGAGTTAGAAGTAGCCAAGTCATGAAGATCAAAAGACAATAGAGCGAGTGACAATTAACGAACCAGTTCATCTTGAGTTTGGGAGACGAGCCTCCCTATATTTAAGGAAGTAGTTGGAGACTTTAGTTGTATAAACAAAGAGCCCTAGAGCCTCATTAGAATTCGTATTTTTTATGTAAAAGCACTAGGCATTTTTGAGTTCAAGACTTGTGGAAGACAATGTTATGTAATTTTCTAATATGATAATGAGAATGAGCATTTCCTTGATCAAGCAGTGAGTTGAATCAGAGGGCTGAAGCTCTTGGGATAGGGTGCAACCCTAGCAAAAAACGCTCCTCTTATTGTATTTGTATCCTTAGTTGATTTCATAGATTAATGGTTGAATTGTTTTTAGCATTATTTCATTGCAAGCAGTTGTGGATTTGATTAGTTTTCTCCCATTTGTGCATTGCTTTAACAATAGCTTAGGAAGATAAAGGAATATGAAAATGTGGATAGTAGGTAGCTTTGGATGCACTTCTCCCTTCAGGGACCATGGTTTCAGGAAAGAACTACTATGCAACCCCAAAAAGACATAATTCCGATTTCTTATGGAATTTAGGGTTTTCTACTACTTAGGCCAACATTTTACCAGTTTTCAAGAATAGGATTTAACTGTCATTTCTGATATCTTCAGCCTTGCATTAGATCTCATAGAGGTTTCATACTATTATGCAAGTTTTTCCATGGATGAAATAGGCAACTAGATAATGGAATTATGTTTTCTTAGTTGATTTAAAATCTTTCTTGTTTGACATGATTCATGGAGAAATGCCACGGATTGATGCAGTGCAAGAGTTTCACAAGTGTAGAGAGATCTCATGACCAAAAATCTCATCCTAACTTCATCAATCCATGATTATCATTTTTTCCACTAATCCCTATCCAAATTAATCATTTCAGAAGAACACTTCTCCAAGTTTGTTGAGCAAATCCAACCGTTTCACAAACTCTTTTTTGATCTTTGAAGGAGTCCTAACCCTTCCATTGCCTCATTTCTCCCACCATTCACCATCGTTGAGCCTTACACCACCTTCCAAATCCCTCCTCTTGCTCTCAACCAGATCTTGTAGGAATACAGGGGATCATGTAGTAGCATTAGGACATCCTGTAGGAGGCATTAGGACATCCTATTGGATGATCTGTAGTAGCCTATTTTAAGGCCGAACTATGGAAAAAGCACCTAGGAAGATAGGAAAAGAGGATTTAGCATTCAAATTGTCACAAAAAATACAAAAAGGAAAAAAGATTTATTGTGTTCATTTACATGCCTAGTAGTAGAATGTTTGGTTATTTCGGATTACATGCCTAGGACATTAGGATTACACACATTTAAACTTAGCCATCTGGTGTTTCCTCTTCTTCTAAAGCTTTGTTATAAGCACTCATCTGGTTTTATCCTTCCTTGATTTTTTTACTGTTGTTTTTTTGTTGAGTTCATAGTTTTTTGCTTTATGGATTTTTTTTGGACCATCATCTTATTTGTTGTTGTGTTTGTTTTCGGTATTTTATTTTTTTGTTTGTATATATATATATATATTATATTATTATATATATATAATTTAAATATGATATAAAGAGATGATTTTATTTATTTAAATAAATTTTTTCTTAATGATTTTTTAATATTAAAATTTAGTTTTAATTTCAATTTATTATTTATTTTGGAAAATAAATAAAATTATGTTTGATATTATTTTTATTTTTATACTATAATAATCATTATTATTATTTAATTCATGTTGATTATTATTTAATTCATGTTATTACTATATTAATAGTTTTTATTTTTGTATTGTAATTTTTTACTCATAATGAGATTCTCTTTTGGTATAATAGCATCATTGAGATTTGAAAGACATTCCGAAGGAGCTAATGTGGTTCGTCCGATGGTTTCGGATAGGATTCACATTTTGAATTTACTCCCTAAGGTTTTTTATTTTGTGTCCACTTTCTAAGTTTG
>APFE030766413.1:0-22123 GCA_000404065.3 Pinus taeda | reverse complement strand
GGCGGAATGGTGGTATAACACCAACTATCATGCCACCACCAAAATGACTCCCTATGAAGCAGTCTATGGTCAAATTCTGCCTTCCCCTACTTCTTATCTCACGGGGTGCTCCAAAGTACAAGCAGTGGATCAACTCCTACAACGCCGCGCGACCATGCTCGCCCACCTGCGCGAGAATCTTCATCAAGCTCAGAACCGTATGAAGCAACATGCTGACCAACATCGCTCAGAGCGCCAATTTCAAGAAGGGGATCAAGTCTTTTTGAGGCTGCAACCCTATAAGTGAACATCACTCAAAGACAAGGGTTGTCAAAAGCTCTCTCCAAAATTCTATGGACCATACCAAGTACTTCAGCGCATTGGAGAAGTGGCTTACAAGTTGGCTTTGCCACCTACAGCAAAAATCCACCCAGTTTTCCTTGTATCGTGCCTCAAGAAAGTGATTGGGAACAATTGCCGAGTTCAAACCAGTCTACCGGAATTGGACGAGGAAAGGTCAATTTGGCTTCAACCGGAACAGGTTCTAGACACACGAGACAAGCACCTGCGCGGCCGCATGATTAAAGAGGTCCTCGTCAAATGGAGAAACACCTCTCCGGAAGATGCAACTTGGGAACCAGCCACTATTCTTCAGCAGTTTCCGCAGCTACAGCCTTGAGGACAAGGCTAGTGTTAAGGGGGAGGGCATGTTAGGGTCCCACCCTAACCCCCTTATTCATGTCATGGGATCACGTCATAGTCAAGAGTCAATAAAGCCCATATTAATATTTGTAAGTGGTTAACCCGCAATTAATGAAGGGACCACAGTTAGTTGCAAATGGGCAGTAGTATTAAATAAAGGGTAAATGGGCGGTAGTATTAGATAGATGGTATTAATAAAACCCACGGTATTGGCCCGTGGTATTGCATGTATGAGTCATATATAAAGGATAGAGACTCCCTGCGAGGAGTATCGTGTCTTGTTTTTGTAATCGAGCTCTGCTCTATTGGAGGTTGCCCCCTCGAAGAGGCCTGTGAACATTTCTCTCTGAGTAATAAAATCATTGCTATTCTGTGTTCTGGGTATATTTTCTTCGCATATTCTGTGTTTTGGGTATTTTTCCCGCATATTCTCTATTCGGTATTGCTTTGCAGGTTAAGAAGCATAACACTCCCCTTTACATACAGAGCGTATAAGTACGTAGATACTCTGAACAAAAGGTGCGGGCCCGTAGGCAAAAGTGAGAGAAAGTGCGGAACCAGAGTTACATTGCTTTTTTGATGTCTTTCTCTCATTTCCAAAGCTTGTTTTGAAGAGCTGAGGTCTGAGACTTGCTTAGGAGGCTGGTATAGGTGATGATAGACCTATACCGACTGCAAATAACCAAGGTGATGATATTTTTGTGTAAGCAATGATGGAGTTGCTATAATCAATCTCCAAGTGGGATATTATTGGGTGTGGAGTCTGATTATCTTCCTGATTCATAGGACTTTGTTTCACCTAGATGTATACCCCAGGAACACTATAAACCCCTCCATGTGGGGGAACATGTCTCCCCTATCTAGAGGGTTTGGGGGCCAGTGGGCCCCAAAGCTAAATATAAATGAAAATTTTCCTAGTAAAATATTATTATTTCATAGTCAATCTGGGTCGTTCAGTAAGCAGATGATCTGATGGTAGAAGTTATGATAATTTAGGGTTTTTTCCCTAGAAAGAAACCCTCAATTTATATGAGGGAATTGTATTGCAGTAGTTTATGATTATTCTGTGTGAGAAAGAAAGAGGGGATTGTGTGAGAGGGAAGAGGAAATTGCAACGGATATGTTGTAGGTTGTATCTCTTCATTTTGTTGGATAACATAAAAGGAAGGATTGCTTGTTTCTCCGTGGGCATAGCACAAATTAGGTGAACCACGTATATCTGTGTCTCTCTTGTTTTATGAGTTTTCAATGTTTGTGTTTTTGCAATATTTTATATGTTCCATTGCTCTATAATATATAATTTTATAAAACACTTCTCACGATTCGCTACTGAAGGAGAAAATCATGGGAAGGCATTTATTGACACATCATCAACTCTAATTCAGATCTCACTCACTCGTTATTGTCACGCTCACTTGATTGTAGAGTCAGTCTCTTGATACTCTTTGCGAAACAAGTATTCCATATCCATGTTGACCACAAGTTTGACCAATGAGCCACACTTATTTTGTGAGCTTACATATGCGAATAGTAGGTGGACATCCATGTAGGTAACATTTGGAAACTGATCATGTGTTTTGGTTATCCTGTAACATGTGTGAACCTGTAGAACTTAGGATTTGGCTATGAAAATTCAAGTTGGTTGTAGAAAGTGCACAATTCGATAGCTATAGTATAGTTTAAACTAATTTCATAAAGAAAACATAGATTTTGAATTGTTGATAGGTGATTACCTTTCTAATGTAACTTGCATGACCTGGATGACCTTTAATTCATAGATGAGATGGAATGAAGTGGAAATGTGTAACAAAATGGGTGGAAAAAGGCAAAATGGATTTCCAAAAGGAGAAAAATTCGGATATTTGACATTGAAAAACCAAGGATGACCTTAGTTGACTAAGGTTGAAAATGTTTGACTTTGGTCAATCATGGTTGACTATAATTGAATATGGTTGACTAATGTTAGACTATGGTTGACCATGTGTGACTATAGTTAATCACTGATTATGTTTTGACTATGGTTAATGATTCTTTAACTATGGTTAACCATGGTTGACTATGGTTTTCCATGTTTACCCTATTTAAACAACATTAACTATGTTAATTTTGACTATGAATAATTATGTTTAACAATTGTTTAACAGTGGTTGACCACAATTGATTATAGTTCTCCATGTTCACCATGTTTAAACATCAATATTTATGTTTTGACTATAAATGACTATGGTTAACAGTTGTATGACTATGGTTGACCATGGTTTGACTATGGTTGATCATGCTTGACTATGGTTGAACATGGTTTAACAATGATTGACCAAAATTTTACCATGGTTTGTCTATGTGCCACCACAATTGAATATGATGGACTATAGTTTAACATGCTTTGAAAATGATTTGACCATAGTTGACCATATTTTGACTACGATATTTATATAATTGACCATGAATTTCAATTATGGTTACCATTGAAATGTTGTTATTTGATGGTTAACCATCGTTTGATTATGGTTAACCCTGACCATCCACTGTAGGCCTCCATAGTCAACTGTGGTAATCTAGTATGGTTTAATATAGTCCACTATGGTTTACTACAGGTCACCTATAGATACACCAGGATGCTTATAGTTATTATGGTTCACCATGGTAGTCATGTTGACTATAGTACCCATGTGAATCACAACCAAAGAACACATTTTGAAATGTATTTTAAACATTTGATGATGTAAAATTATGAATAGAAAACATGTAACAAGTTTCTTTTATTCCTATGTTCCTATTTTCAATTATTTCAACAATAATTTTTTTTAAAGTATATAACAAAAGTTATTTAGAAATTATTATATCTAAGAATTTTGATTAACATATTTTTTTAAAGGAATGATTAACTTTCTATTAATCAAACTACAATGTAGCCAACGCCATTACATTAAGAAGCATTAGAATTTCCATGGTCCTCCAAAATCTCTATGACCATTGTCATTGGATATTTTGAGATATATTTTCCAGATTGACTACAACATTTTTATTATAATTTCTCCAAAAAACCACATTAACCCTAACAAATCGACCTAATATATTATAACTATAGATATGAATTTAACAACACAAATCTCTCCTCGTTGTTCTTGTCGTATCCTTCCATGCCCTCCTTATCTTCTTCCTCCTATTGTGTTGAATCCACTAGCACATGCTAACCCTACACCTGTTGCAGCTCTTGTTGGTCGAGGAACAAGGGAGGGAGAGCCACACCTCCACCAATCTCCATGTCTTTCTCAGTGTGATCACTGAGGCCAAAGGCTTCCTTCAAAACATCGATGACTGCGAACTCCACTCAAACCTTTGAATTCTCCACTTTGAAGTCCAAGTTTTTTATCTTGGTTACAACTAGCTCCACTGTTGCCTGCAAATTTTCAACATCCTTTTTTAAGCTTCCAAGTTGGCTCATGACCAAAGCGAAATGGGAACAAGCCTCATAGATAATATGCCCACCAATACTGGAAGTCATCTCCTCAAAATTATACTTTAATGCCCGCTCTTTCTTATATGGAGGGCCACCAACACCATTTCTTGAAGAAGAGGCCATACCATCAATACAAAGGAGTCGAATGGAGAGCCACTTCACTTGAAGCCTACACAACCATCCTTTTATAACCAAACTTGGATCCAAATTAGCAAGGGAAGAGTCCCTTCATATTTAATGCCACCCTCATTTTATTGCTCTACAGATAACTGATTTTTTATTGTTGCTTGGGTTGGACTGTAAAAACACACGATGGAGAAAGATCAATCCTCCTCAGTGATGGTACTAGCAAATCCTACTCTGTTGGATGACTTTAAGACCTTTCTGATGCCATACCACCTGTCTCTATGGTTATCCTTGCACCTTGCACTTCCCCACTTATTGGATAAAGGATCCAACAACCTGTAGGAACGTTCATCGAAGAACATATGTACCTTGGAGTTATTGTCGTAATTATGTTGCCTGTTAGACGTTGATTCCTCCTTAATGGTGTTCATCCAAATCGAGATCCTTGAATTAATTATGGTCATGGAATATGGCATTTGATTATTTTTCCATGTGCCTCCAGCAAATATATTTATTCCAGATTAACCCCTATGATAGCCTGGGCATTTACCAATATGTTATATTCACGCTTGATATGATAGAACTCCAAGGCTTCAAATTTTTCCATAAGTAATTGAATTCTTTGTAAGGTTGGTCTTGAGTCATTTTCCTTGTGTTTATTCATTTTCTTTAAATACACTTAATTGATGGATTCCTTTGGTCACTGCAATCTTCAGCCCTTGCCATAGATCAAGTTCTTATGTCTGGTTGTTTGAGGCAAAATCCAACCTACATGCAAATTTTTTCTCAATTTCTCCATCGAGACATAGGATAACCCCTCCCACTCCTGCCTCCCCCAAGATTTTTGTTAACATTTATTATTATCATTGTATGCCTTTTTAAAGTAGGTTTTGCAATTAAAATTACATAGTTCATAATAATAAAATTATATTATGAATTTAAATTAATATTATTTTATGCAATTTATTTTCATTTTTATTTATAAAATATATTATATGATGAAATTTTATTAACACTACATCATGTGTATCATGAATCATGGTTAATAAGTTTTTAATAATTATGTATCCTGAATCAACATTAATAAGTTTTTCATAACCGTTAAGATAATTTGAAGAAATGACCATTATCTAATAACCAAGAGTCTTCCTGAACCAGGTGGATATTGGTGGCCACCTACCTATTCCACTTGGACCCCCAACATTGTTTCTTTCATTTTTTCAGTTTCCTTAATTGTAGCACAATTTACTATTTTTGGTAGTTTTTCGGGTCGTGAACTTCTAGAGCCATTTTGAGGCCCTAAATGACAATTTTTTGGGAAAAATGAGCAAACATGAATCTTTCAGTGATGTTTGCATTCGACAGATTTAGTCCTCAAATAGATATTTCTAAAAATTTATTGTGCGATTCAAATGGAGATCATATGCCAAAGTTATGACCCCGGGAAGTTGTTGTACCAATTTACCCAAATGGGACTCGTAGTTTTCGCACATCATCTCCTAGGGTTAGGTTTTTGGATGTTTAGGGTTTTCCATTATTTCTCAATAATAAATAGACCTTCGAGCCTCATTGTAACACATTTTAGAGGTATGTAGCCGCCACATCTCTTCTTAGAGATAAGCTACCATCGCTTGAGCTAGTTTCCATTATGTATGTAAGCATATTTCAGTTCTTTGATCTTAATGAAATGAATTTTTATTCCTGCTGCATATTTGTGTTTATGTTTATATCTATATTTTTTGTGTTCCTGCATAAGTCTAGATCAGTGGTATCAAAGTGGTTTGCTCTTTCTCTATTTTTCTTTGCATGTCCCCGATTAGGTCAGGGTATAAGGAGTTAGGGCTTGAATTGGTTGAACCTTTGCAATACCAACCTCGAAAACCTTGATGACCTCCCATGGCAGAAGAAAATAAATATGAGGTAGCATGAGATCCCTTCAAAATATTGCTCGAATAAGCCCTCGAGCAACAGAGGAACGCGATGATGGAAAAATTTGCCCAGATCCTTCGGTGGATGCCCACAGGTGACGCATCTTAATTTGGTAGCCAGTCTGGAGGCACCACTCCCTTCAAGGTATAAGTCAACTTTGATATTCCCATATTTGAAGGCCAAATAGATACATACACCATAGATAGATGGTTAAATCTATTGGAAGGGTATTTTTTGGTTCATGCTTTTTCCAGTAGGGAACATATTACTTTTTCACTCCTCAAATCTACCCCCCACGTCAAGGACTGGTGGGAAACCTACTGTGAGCAGAAGGATGAGAGGGAACCCACATTGTTTTGAGCCACACCCACTTGGAACTCTTTCCGAGATGTCATCAAGGAGCAGCATTACCCTGTCGGGAGCTATGAAGATAAATACATAAATTGAACCACATTATGATAAGGAAGGGACCAAGACATCCCAGAGTTCACAAATATTTTTCATACCCTTTGCACGAAGTTGGATATCAAGGATTCTGAGCAGCATATTTTATTCAAGTACTGCGGTTTTGTACACAAATACATCCAAGACAAGATGGATTTTCTAAATATCTCCTCACTTGGCGCCACCTACAGATACACTGTCAAGGTCGAGCATAAGTTAAAATATAAGAAGCGAGACTTTGGATCTGCAAATCTAAAGCATGGGAAAGGGGCCGCCGAACTGCAGAACAAAGGACAAAGCCAAGGCAGGGTGACCCAATACAAACCGTCAAAGATGAAAGCAAAGAACAACACCACAAAGACAAAGACGGACACTGGGAACTGGTGTGAGCTCCATAATATCCCCACTCACAACACAAGTGAGTGTTGAACCAAGCAGTCACTACTGGCCGAGTTGAAGGCTTCAGAATTAGATGCATGTTCTGAATCTGAGTCAAAACTCAACAAGGGGAATGATAAATGGAAGAAGATTATTGATGCGGAGCCCAATGCCACTATTACCACCACCAAGATCTAGAAGATTTAGCCTAAAGATCTAGAGGAGGGGGAGCGTCTCTTCCACTCACAAATGTGGGTGAAGGGTTCATCTTTGCAATTCATTGTCGACAATAGGAGCCAAAAGAACCTCATTTCAGTAGAGGTCATGAAGTGGGTGGGCCTACCAAACACACCACACCCACAGTGGTTCACCATGAGGTGGCTTCACCAAGGAAGAGATCTTCTCGCCCGCGAGTAGTGTCACATTACATACAACAACAAGCCCTTCATGGATGAGGTATTGTGTGATGTTGGTACTCTTGAATTTTGTGATGTATTATTAGGACAACCATACTTGTGGAAGCGTCATGTTGTATATGAGTCAATGCCTCACACTATTATTATTTCCTTGGGCAATAAGTTATACAGGATACTGGAGGTATCCTTCTTTACTATCTTTGATCTGTGCTTTTAAATTCAGTCACATCACTCCTAGAGTGGGAATTATTTTTTTTCTTTCTGATTCTCTCTCACAGTAGTGTCATATCATACCACATCATGGCTTTCAGGAAGGGTTGCTGTACGAACTTATGTAATTGGATACGGTCTTGGAAGCGTAGTGTATATCTTCTCCTCACCTATATTGTTTCCTTTATAGTATCAGGTCAAGTATTCTACCGATTTGACTGCCGGAGCACCTCTACCCAACGTGCAGATATATCACCAGTCCATTTTGGAAAATGAAGAGATCAAGCGGAAAATCTAGGAGTTGCTACAAAAAGGGCACATCTGACCAAGTTCCTCACCTTGTGGGAGCTTGATTGTACTTTTACAGAAGAAGGATGGGACCTGGAGGCTTTGCATTGATTATTGGGCACTAAACAAAATCATTGTCAGGAATAGGTATCCAATCCCACAGATTGATGACCTTCTGGACCAACTCAATGGGGCCAAGTATTTCATCAAGATCAATGTGAAGTCTAGCTATCACCAGGTTCCAACAGAGCCCATAGATGTATGGAATACCGTCTTCAAATCCAAGGAAGTCCTTTTTGAATGGTTGGTTATGCCCTTTGGGTTGAAAAATGCCCCTGCTACTTTTATGAGGCTAATGGATGACATCTTGTGGCCCTTCACCAACTCATTCGTGGCTATTTATTTGGATGACATCCTCATCTCCAAAAAGAGTTGGGAAGAACACTTGCAACACATTCAATAAGTCCTTCAAACCCTTCGCCATCACAAACTATGTGCTAACATGGAGAAATGCACCTTTTTCATGAGCCAAGTCCAATATCTAGGTTACATCATAGACGAGTGTTGCATGCATGTGGATCTGACTAAGATCCAAGTCATTTGAGATTGACCAGCCCCAACCACTCTAACAGATCTTCGTAACCTTTTGGGACTTGCAAATTTTTATCGAAGGTTCATGTTCAGATTCTCCCATAGCACTTGGCCTTTGAGTCAGATTACCAAGGATGAAGCGAAAGTAAAGTTTTCATGGTCCGAGTCCCAACATAAGGCATTCGTTGAGTTGAAGCACCTCCTCTGCTCTGCACCAGTACTCACATTTCCAGACCTGCAACAACCATTTGAAATTGAGATAGACACCTCCGACTATGTTATTAGTGTAGTCCTCACCCAACACGGGCATCCAATTGTCTATAATAGTGAAACACTTTTCGATAAAATTCAGAAGTACCCCAACTATGATAAAAATATGTATTCCATCACGCAGGCTTGCTGATAATGGAAGCATTACATTCCAAGGAAGGAGATAGTCATCCACACCGATCACTGACCTCTTCAGTTTATACAGACACAAGGGAAGTTGCAAAATGATCGCCATCAGAAGTGGTCTACATATCTGCAACAATTCCACTTGAACATTAAATACAAAAGTGGAAGCATCAATCATGTTGTAGACTGGCCCAGTCGGCCCCCAGTTGCAGCACAAACTACTATTCTGAACTCTAGTGGCCACAAGACCTCTGGATGGCCACAACTATACAAAAATGATCTAGACTTCACCTCCACATACTAGATGCTAGTAGATGGAAAGGAAGTTCATGATTTCCACCTCCAGGACGCATTATTATGCTACCTCGGACACCTTTGTGTTCCTTCAAGTGAGCGTGCCATGCTGATTTTGGAGGCACACTACATTCGGGTCGCAAGACACTTTGGTGTAGAGAAAATTGTGGTTGAACTACAAAAGTACTTTTATTGGCCAAAACTCCAACTAGATGTTGGGAAATATATTAGATTCTGCACTGCGTGTTCCATCGCCAAACCAACCATCAAGAAGCAAGGCATGTACACTCCTCTTCCTACTTCTAGCCAGCTTGGGAATCCATCTCCATGGATGTCTGACCTCCTTTATACCAAGCATGGTAATGACTGTGTATTTGTGGTTGTGGAAAAAAAAATTAAGATGACTATATTGGCGGCCTGCAAGAAGAGTATCACAACAGAGGAAACTGCCAAACTCTTCTTTGAATGAGTGTAGGTACATTTTGGGATCATGCAGACCATTATATTAGATTGAGATAGTAGGTTCCTGAGCACATTCTTATCAAGTCTTTGGACACTATTGGACACCAATCTCACCAAGTCGACTGCATTCCATCCCTAGACTGATGGTTAGACGAAGGTCTTCAATAGGATGATAGTGCACATACTCCGCATGTACAACTCCCAGCATCCATGAAACTGAGATGAGAGTCTTCCTTATGTGCAACACAGTTATAAAAGAGATCTCCATAGCTAGACTAGTCACAATCCCTTTCAAGTGGGTGTACGATTTCAACCATTGTGTCTAATTAATGTTGCCATGTCTCATGCAACTACATAGAAAAAATCCACACATGTATTGTCCAACGTTGATAAAATAACCAGATTATTGAAAGTATCCAACACATCCGCCATTAGTTTCACCACATCTTGGAGAAGTCAAATGCCAAGTATAAGCAACGACATGATCAACATTGGGTGCCACACAAGTTTTAGGTGGGTGAAAAAGTTTGGTTGCATTTGCAGAAAGAATGCCTTATCGGAGCCCATCGAAAGCTGAGACCACTTTGATATGGGCCTTACACCATTACCAAGGTTGTGGTAGAAAAACTTTTTGAGCTCAACATTCCCCCATTCCTTGGCCTCCACCCAGAGTTCAATGTAGACCTCCTTCGACCATACTTTCCACCATTATTGGACACATTAGACATTGCAAAACATCTCACACCTACAGAGTTAAACCCAAAATGCATGGAACATGCCACAACTGATCATATCATAGACACACAGATCAAGAACACTCGCCAATAGAAGACCCAACTATATCGGGTTGTCAAAGATGACCAACTCTTGCACCAAGGAAAGTGGCTCACCAAGGACCAAGTTTAGCAGAAGTTTCCCCATTAAATAGAGGCACTCAACACAATGGGTATCATTGCTTCCTAAGGGGGGAAGACTGATCCAAGTGGATATCGTGACCACCCGCCTATTCCACTTGGACTCCCACCACCGTATATTTTAGTTTTTTAGTTCCTTAATTGTAGCACTATTTACTATTTTTGGCAATGTTTCGGGTCTTGAACTTTTGGAGCCGTTTTGAGGTCCTAAACAACGTTTTTTTGGGGAAAACAGGCAAATATGTTTGAAAGACTCCTTTTTACATTCAAAATTTGTAGTCCTATGATATATCTTTCTAACGAGGCATTGTGTGCATCAAACGAAGATCGTATGTCAAAGTTACGACCCCAGGAAGTTCATATATCAATTTATCAAATCAGGACCCATATTTTTGGTGGTTCATCTCCCATGGTTAGGTTTTTGGATGTTTAGGGTTTTCCATTGTTTATCAATAATCGATAAGCCTTCGAGCCTCATTGTAACATAGTTTAGAGGCATGTAGTCACCACATCCCTTCTCAAAGATAAACTACCATCGTCTGAACTAGTTTCCATTATATATGTAAGCATATTTCAATTCTTTGATATTAATAAAGTGAAGTTTTATTCTTGCTACATCTCTGTGTTATGTTTATATCTATATTTTGTTGCATTCTCCAAATCACTTCTAATATAATTAAATAAATTTTTATACTCATAACCATCTTATGTGGATTTCATATCATCACATATTTATTAACAAAAATATTTGCAACATATAGTTTTATTTATACAAATAATTAAATCTTTGTAAAAAATGTAATATTAAATTTATGCACCAATAAAATTATTGAAATAAAATTGAAATTTTTAAAAATATCATTTTCATATTCATAAAATATTTAATAAAAAAATAAATAAACTATCTAAAAATATTTAGTTATGCAATTTTTTTTTATTAAATTGAATATAGGGGAGGATGTCTTCCAAAAACTATATCTTATTTTTAAAGTTCTATTCGTTAGCTAGTAATAGTAATATGATGAGTTTTCAAGGTTTTAGGCCAATATTATGGTAGAATGTATGAGTGTTAATTAGTAATATGATGTGTTCTAAAGGTTTTAGGCAAAGTTGACGGAAAAAATCTAAAAATATTTAGTTATATAAAAAAAATTGATTGAATTGAATATAGAGAAGGATCTCTTTCAAAATCTATATCTGATTTCTAAAGTTCTATTTGTTAACTAGTAATATGATGAGTTTTAAGGGTTTTAGGTTAAGATTATGGTAACTAGTAATATGATGAGTTTTAAGGGTTTTAGGCCAAGATTATGGCAGAATGGATGAGTATTAACAAGTAATATGATGAGTTTTAAGGTTTTAGGCCAAGATTATAGTAGAATAGATTAATATTAACGAGTAATATGATGATTTCTAAGGGTTTTAGGCAAAGTTTATGGGGTACAGTGGAATGGATGAGTGTAAAAAAATTGGTTTGAATTATAATAAATATTTTTTTCAATTTAATATTACTTTAGATATTAATATTAATAATATTTTATTTTATGAATATTAAAAAAATTAATTTATAGAAATTTAGCAATTGCTTTTGTGCTTTCAAGACTCCCGAGGCTTTGAACGTTGCATTGTTGTTTAATTGTGAGGATTGACAAATGTCGCCAAGCCCTCGTTACCGCATCATTAGTCATTCATGATAATGACAGTCATCACCCCCTACCCATCATCATTATCAAAAGGATGACAATTGTTTCTCACTTTGGGATTTATATTTCATCGAGAGGCATCTGGCTCATCAATAGCCATATGGGAGTTGGCATCAGAGAAGGGAACTCGTCCCTTGGAATAGGAATCTTGTGGACGTGAAATAATTTCTGATATTAGTTTCAATTTCAGGTTTGGAAAAATATATAGCCAACTCAAAATTAAAGGAATGTTACAACTAAATGACACAATTGTGAGCTAATCACTCATAGATCTTATTTTTAAATCTTAGTTGCACCTAGCGGTGTCGGGGTGTCTATATTAATCTAAAGGGTATAAAAAAAGAGATATTATGATTAAACAAAAATGAACCCAAAGTACAACATAGCGTAATAAAAAGGAATTGAAATTAATAAATATTAATATTAATTTAAAAGTGAATGGTTAAAAAGGCAAATAATGAAAAACTAGAATGATTTATTTTATTTCATGTAAATATAATTTAATATTTATATTTATATAATATAATTTTAGAGAATATAAATATTAATTTAGATTTATTTTTAATTTTTTAGATTTACCAAGTTTTTTAAGAGGAATCAAATCTCTTTTTATGTAAAGTGATTTGTATCTCAGAAATTTAATCTCTTTTGACGCTTTGATAATCCAGATTAAGATAAATCTAGCCCTAATTTAAATTATAAATTAATACTACAATTATTAATTTTATGTTTATTTTTATTTTTATGTAATTTGACCAAGTCAAAATGTTAAACAGTACATTACATTACAAAATCTCTACCATACTAGGTTGGAGAGCATTGACACAATTAAAAAAAAAAAATTAGATTAAGGGGTAGTTTAGTTGGTGATCATAGTGTTATATGAAGTGTTATGTAAATTATGAGATTTAAGGTTTAAATCCTTCCTATTGGCCTATGTCTACCAAAGAGAGCATATGTAGGCACATAGAGGTGATCATAGTGTTATATGAAGTGTTATGTAAATGATGAGATTTAAAGTTTAAATCTTTTTTATTGGCCTATGTCTAGGGAAGGGCCATATGTAGGCACATAAAAGTTATAGCATTGGTGGCCACCTAGAGGTTATAGTGGTAGGAATCAAAATCTTCCATATGTAAGCACATAAAAATTATAATGGTAGTGACCATTTAAAAATTATAATAATAGCAATCAAAATCGACTCTATGTCACACTAATACAATTAATCTATGTCAACAGAAATAAATGTATGTGGGCACCTAATTTTGTGGTGGCATCTGCAATTTCTTTGTATAAGTAGAAAATGGGGTTTTCGAGGAGGGAGTCCCTAACACCGGCGAGCGAATTGGCAGTGCAGTGGAGAAGAGGCTGGTGCCAGTGATGTCGTTCATACTTGTGTTGAGGCCCTTTATTTGTGATGATCTCAGGGGTTTCTGCTCTTCCACCATGTGGAGTTTGAGCTTGCACATGCTTTATGATTTCCCATAATACATAAAATTCAAATGCAGAGGCTTTTCAAATCACCATGAATGATTTTCTTGTTAGCTCCCCGTTAATGGCGGTGTAGAAGGTCAATGCTCCCCATGTGTTTCATGGCATGTGCTTAAATCTAGCGATGTGTCTGTTTACTAATACCTGCAGGTTTTGGTGTAATGGAAACTGTGTCTCCAACAAGTGGTATTAGAGCTAGATATTGGCTTCAAAGGGATTCTTTGATGCCAGGGGTTTATTGTGCTTGATGAGATCAATGCAGCCTTTTTATAGATCTGGGTCTGGAAAATAATGGTGGAACAATCGTACGTGAAAGAACCTCAAGGAGAATGTGTGGAAGATAGTGTCGTAACTTCCAGGGATCGCAATGCATTTGTGATATTTACCGGTTTGGAACATGCTGACAAATTGTTCGGGATTCATGCGACTATTTAAAGAAGGTTGAGAGATACCTTTTGGTAATATTAAAATTCAAGGCTCATTTTGTTCGTAGCTTTTTTTGTAGGGAATCGATAAGGGATATTTCCTGTGTGTTCTATGTCGTGTTGAAAGATGGAGTAGGTGGGGGCTGCATGCAGGTCAGCAGAAGAAAATTGTTCATGCGGCTTTTAAAATTGTTCATTTTCTGTTACGTGAGGCCACCGGTGTTGGAATCTACGAGGTTCTTGGGCTCGCAGTTGGAGCAGTTTGATAGAAGTTTTTGAGAAAATCAAATTGAGAGAGGATGGATCAGAATCGCAATAGCAATAAACAAAAATAAAAATAAAAATTAATAAAGTCAAAATTATTGCATGTAAATGGGCATACTACTGTAAGACCTAGTAAGGCATGTGTACCCCTCGATGATCACCGGTAAATTCTGGGTTAGACCTAGGTGATAGGGGGATGTCGGGTTAACAATACCCCGGGTAAAAACTCTGAGGGGGGTAAGAGCTAGAGTGAGCGGGATTGTCTCACTTAGAAAGTTTGGCTAGAGTTAGTCAAGGAACCCCAAGTCAAGTTTAAGGGGGGAATGTTAAGAAATTTATTGCATAACATAAATAATTACTGAGAGGAATATATATAACAAAATAACCAACAACAACCATAAACACATAAACAAAAATGTTTATCCGGGAAAACCCCAAATCCGGGGAAAAACCCAACCTAATAAGATCTCATTAGCATTGGCCAAAACCCTAGCCAATCCGACCAAGTGAGCCTTCACCGCTCACCTCTAGGTCTTGCATTACAATGAAGTCCTTCCAGCCTTTTATAAGCTCCATTACATATAATACCATGGGCAGAATACTATGGGTGCACATTACCATGTGCCCCAAAACCATCATTGTTTAACCTGGTCAACTTTGACTGTATCCTGAGCCAAGTTTACCTAACATTTCTCTGCCAGAAAAACTTCAATATGCAAAACACGAATGATATTTAAAGCGAGAGGGTTCACAAGAGAAAGGATTGTGCACACAACACCGTAAACAATCCACCGTGTATGAACAGAATACTCACTAAATAATTATCCATCTAAGAAAGTCAAGATATGGCTACTTCCGTGAGCTTTGATGGTGAGAAATTATTCAAACTTTTTAATCTCATGGCATGTACTCATTGCCTCGACGAGATTTGCCTTTTTCTAGTCATTCCAATCAATGGTTGGGCCACATTTAAGTAGAATGTTCAACAAAGTAATGTGGTTTGAGGTAGGATCTCGACCAAACGAAACCAACCAACCAAAAAAGGACCAATTTGCTAATAGAGAATAAAGGTGGATGGGTTGAAATGGACAAGGTTGAAAATATCATAAAATTATGTGCATATTTTATATTTTTAATTATCCATACATGTGTAAATAATTCTTTTTAATTATTTTATAAAATTTATATGAAATATAAATCAAAATTTTATATGATTAATATTTATAAAATCTATAAATATGAAATATAAATCAAAATGATGTGTCATGGCTTATTTATGGGATTAAATAAATCTTAATGTCATCACCAATGTATAACCAAATCTCCAAGCCAGGTCAGGTATAGTGTGCCTCTACCAACATAATGTTTCTTTTATCAAATAGATAAAAGAACACTTTGTTTTACACGGAGAGTCGATAAGTCAAATGTGGAAGCCTACACATAAGGAGATACGGGAAATTCACTAAAATAAAAATTAATAGGTTACTTTTTTATTTTCAATGTTGTTATAAAATATAGGTTTTTGGCAAGTCGATAAGTCAAGTGTGGAAGTCTACACATAAGGAGATTAATTAATTTATTGTTATAAAAAGTAATATCCTCTCAATAAAATGTTAATTTTTTTTTGCATAAAAGTCAGGCACTCAATGTTTCTCTATGGGATTTATTTTTTTCTTGAAAAGTCACTTTTTGTGATGGAATAATGGATACAAAATATGTGCAGTAGTAGCATTTCTAGGCATGTGACGACATACGACAACCTGTGTTTTGAGTGATTGGAAACTTTCATAGTGAATTATATTGTTAGAGATTTCCGGACTAACACTGTGTAGTGAGTGTGATCAATCCATTACACTCATTACACAGTGTTAGTCCGAAAATCTCTAACAACCTGTGTTTTAATTATTGGATGGATATACATGCCACCTATGATATGGCATGTGACAAAATATGACAACCTACATTTTAGTTATTGGATGGAAGTACATGGCACTGAATTTTTGGGGAAAGGGATGAATATTCGAAAAAGTTAAAGCGAAATATGTAACTTACTGCACACAAGTAAAGTGTTTAGGTAGAGTTATACAAACTATACATTCACCAGAAAAAATCCCTCCTTGCATGGCATAAATTCCACAAGTATTTGCCCCTTTCTATTTCATTTCGTAGACATATATGGATTTTTTTTTTGACAGTTTTTTTGATAGTTTTTTTGACAATTTTTTTGATAGTTTTTTCTCTATTAACAATTCTTATGGTTTATTATGGGTTGCGAGCAAGTGTAGTGAGGATCGATTTAGTAATGGGCTCTATTCTTGGTTAGAGGGTCTTGTAAATCTTCTATTCATTTAGTGTATCTTTGCACCTTTATGTGCAATTGCTAGTTTTAAATTTACCAGTCTAGATCCATCTTAACTCTAGAACTAACAAGCTCCGAGAGGGATCAAATCCATTGAGATGCAAACATCTTTTAGAATGAAAATATATCTTGGTAGATCTAGAGTTAAGATTAATCTAGACTAGTTTAATTCCCTAATTTAAATAGGCTATGTTCCACATGAATACTATGGGTCAATACCATGGGTTCTCATACCATGATTCAATACCATGAAGTTATCTTTATTTAAATCCTATTTTTTTATTAATCTTATTTTATGTTAATCGAGCAAAAATGTTTTCACGTAGTGTGGATGGTAAATTCACTATTGTACTTTAATTTAATTTTTTTTTATTTTTTTTTTCTTTTTTTTTTATATAATTTGATTAACAATGTTAAACAAAACAAGACATGGCATTACAACATCTCTATCATACTAAGCTAAAGTGCACATCTGGCAATAAAAAAATAAATTTTATAGAAAATATTTATCTAATTTTTCTCCTTTCTCATTTTCATACTTTGATTAAGAAAAAAAAATAATTACTCGCACTTGGATGCCAACTAAACAATAGTGGATTTAGTTGATCTTTGAATTGAATTAATTGTTGCATTGGAAATGTGTGATTTTCCATGAATAAAGTTTCATTTTTCCTATTATTTTTGTATGTTGCTAAAGAACACATGTATTGTGTACAATGTATAAAAATCAGTCCATGGACAAGTATTTGCAAGGTCGCTAGTTGTCAGAAAATTAAGTTATGATAGGTTTGCATAGAATATCCATACACTTTGTAGAGCCAAAGGCACAACATTATCAAAATGCAGTTATTTTTAAATTCTCATTGATAAGGAAAAACTGAAATTGTAGCTAATCATAAATGACCAATGTATTGCATGTTGCTATTTGTTGTAGCTTTGTATAGAAAATATGATGGTATCCTTTTCACTTTTGGTGTGACAAAATGGAGGCTCAAACTCAATATGTGTGATTATGATTTCCCAATCATGTTCTCTTTGGCTCATATTGACATTCTAATTTTTATTAGTTATTAGGATATTTATTGATGCAAAATTATAACCCTTCAAGAATGTCCTGATGATGGACCCTTGTTGGGATTTGAAACATTGATGGACAATGATTATTACTGTGGGTTCTCCGATTACTAAATTAAAAAATATATTGTTGTCATTTACTGCACTTCCTTTTTCCTTCTTATGTTCCTCTGGTAGTTATGATTCACCATGGAATGATTTTATGGGCTCGTCGGACTGTGAAATGAAAAGTGAAATCGGTGGAATAATAATTGCTACTTTCTCTGAATGAATAAGTTGATCAATTGTCCCAATCTCTTCTTCCTAGGTCGATGAGTTCATCCTACATCGATTAATTTCATTGATATGTTTATCCTGATCAAGTATGATAATATCTATAGATTGGAGCACCCATACGAGGAAATACTTTGAAGGTTCGTATGGTTCCCAACCTTATTTGGGAGCAATTGCAGACTGGGGCACCAAATGAAGTCATGACGTTGGAGGACCGCCAAGTCCACAACTGAGTCCAGGAGTGTCTGTAGGGTGGAGCACATTTGCAAGTCAAGAAGTTGGAGGGCCACCGGGTTCGCAACTAAGTCTGGAAGAGTATGTAAAGTGGAGTACCTGCCCAAGTCAAGATGTTCCAAGTCTGTTAGATTCCCAACCAAGTCTGGAAGCATATGCATAGTGGAGCACCCACCCAAGTCGAGATATTGAAGGTCCACCAGGCTCCTGACCAAGTCTAAGAGTGTTTGCAAAATGGAGATCTCACCCAATTCAAGACGTCAGATGCTTGCAAGGTTCTCGACCAAGACTACGAGCATTTGCAAAGTGAAACACCTACCCAAGTCAAGATGTTGGATGTCTGCCAGGTTCCCTACCAAATCTAGGACCATTTGCATAAAAGATAACATGTCCAATTCAAGACTTTGGGGGTCTTGGTAGGTTCCCCACCAAGTATGGGAGCATCTATTGTAACACCCTCCTCCCACATCTATGCAAGTAACTTTCCAACCAGGGTAAACATGAGACAAGAGGCTACTATGATTGGATTCAACCTCCTACGTGACCTTAACGAAGTGGAATCAATGGAAACATCACACACAAACATCCATCATCAGCTTCAAAATCCTTAGGATACAAGTTAGTCACTCAGACAGCTTGTACCTGGGTCCCACTGATGTTCTAGAAATCTTAGGCCTCAGTCGCTCCCATGAAATGGGTAATAAAGTGTCCAGAAACCTAAAGTCGCTTGCATAGGCTTTCTTTCCAGTTGCCAAAGACTAAAATTGTCAGTTATATGCCAACGACCCTAGGATTTAAGCTGCCTTTTCAGGCCGAGAGCCCAAGTCACTGCCCAGAATGGAGTGATAGCTTAAAATCGGTAAAATTACAGGGAAATAATGATTCCAAAGCAATAAGTTGAACAATACCTTAACCAAACCCCTACTAGCCATGACAGACATTTCGTCAAACATATCCTCAACATGTAACCTACAGGTGTAAACAATAGAATTAAGTGTAGGGATCTCATACTTATATGAGAATCGCTATGAACCATTGTTCCCTCGTGTCATTTGTTGCATTATCATCTGTTAGGCCATAAATAAATTATCCATTCATTGACAAGTAAAAACATGTTGAGAGCCATACATAGATGTTGTCATAAAACATACATTTAACCAGCATAATAGGGATAGAAATATCATAAACATATCAGCCATAGAATCCACATATACATCAATACATTTACACATGAAAATCAAGTGAATGAAATTTTCATTAATGAATGCAATAAACCAACTCAAGATGGGCTTACCCCATTCCACCCAACCATAGAATGGTTGAGCCAAATCTCTCTTTACCCATTCACCCTCGTGCCATATTCCAAACATGAATATGGGACTCAAACCAAAAGAACCAATAAGGGCATACCAAGGCTAAACCACCTCACCCTCATCAATAGAAACCAGGGGTTACCATAATCCATCATAGATCACCAGGCCAGCACAATGAATAGATGATAACAAGATTTACCATGATCTCCACCCAATCATTAGGCCAAACAAGGATGGATGTTGTTAGGGTCCTATAATAATAGGATTCATAATTTTGAATTGGATTTGGTTAGTCTTGTAATATTGTACATACTTTTGCTTTTTGCAAAATGTTTTCCTTATTAAAAATTAAAAAATGAAAAGAGGGTATGTCCTAAAAGAATAATCAAAGGACAAAAAGAAAGAAAAAGTGAAAAAAAGTGAAAAATATGAACCCCAAAAAGAAATAAAACAGATCATGAAAGTGTGCAAATTCAAATGCCACTACTTTTTACTTTACTTTGTAAAATAAGGTTGTGTGCAGCTTGTCAGAAATGCCACAATCCATGATGGTCAAATAGCTTAATATTGACTTATTCATGCTTTAAATTTTATGTTGATAGATTGAGAATCAGCATCTAGCCAAACTGTTTAACCTTGGCAGATTAGTAGTTAGGTAGAGAATAAAAGTGAGCTCATTAGTTTAATCTGAGTCATTGGAAGTTATAAGGTTAGAATTAGATATTTTGCTTGTCAAAATAAAAGGAAATAAAGGGTCAGCAAGCTCAAATGCACCCAATAAAATGAAGACAAAATGTTAGGATAAATAAAAGGTAGGTAGAAGAAAGGTTACAAATGCACAAGTTTGCTAAGTCAAAGAGAACCTTTATCGTGCTTAATCCTATGTTTCATGTGTAGGAGGATTCATGAGAAAGAAAGGATATTCACTAGCCGGTTTAACTAACTTCCCCTCATTTCACCCCCTATGCTTATTTGCTAATTTCCCCATTACCCCTTCATCACTTATAAATCCCTTTTACTCCTCATTTTGACCCTTACCCCTTGGTTTCACACATTTCCCTAGTAATTACCTTTCAAAAATCATTCCCCTACCCAAAACCCCTTTTCCCTAGTGTGAAACCCATTCCCCATTGCAAATATTACCTTCCCCCTTATTAATTTCCCTATTTCCCTTCAAAACCCACAAAAACCCCTTTATCCTAAGTTTTTCTCCCCCTGCTTTATCTAATAAAACCCCCCATTTCATATTTCCCCAACAAACCTCTTTTAACCCACCAACCCTTGGTGCGGTTAAAAAACCCCGCCACATAACCCCTAGTCCCACTTTATTAACCCGCTGCTTATGTTAAAAATCCTAACCTTATTAGTTAATTAATTACATTTCTATGTAATTAAACCCTGGGCCCCGCAAATCTCTTTCACAATTCTCTCCGTGCATCTTAATCACGTGACAGTCGTCCGATCTCCTGCCCCCAGATCCGACGGTGCACATCCATATCGCGTGGGTTCATTATTCTACCGATAATAGCCCGAGAGCATGCGAGATTCACGGTTTTGCCTGAGCCCTGTTCTGCTACGTGGTGGAACCAATTGAGATCGCGTGCTCGCAAAAAATACCACGCACCCTCCAAAAGCAGTGCGATGGCCGAGAAAACCACCTCCCCGCTAAAGCTGAAAACTGCCCATTGTTCATTCATAATTTCCACGCCAAACTGTGACCGTTACCCATTAAAAGGCCGGAAAAGCCCTAATTCACTCTTTTCGCTCATTTTTCACTGCAACTATTGCTTAGCCATTGTGACACCCTGAGACCTCTGCGATCAAATTGACCACTATCTGCTACCTGAAGAAGCTCTGGACACCTAATTCAAGCAACCAGTTCACAGTTGAAGCCACCGTACCCTCTATAATCGCCACTGAACCCAGTTTGCAAGCCAGACCATCAATTTCCAGGTATTCTTGGGAAAACCAAAATGACCCTTCAATTTGAAAGCATATAGTCTAATTGGAAGCTTAATTAATCGAATTAATTAAAGAAAATTCCCTGAATAAAAAAGAAACCTATTTATACCCCAAAACCCTTCTTTTGTGGACTATAATTACCCTCTCACTATACTAGAACTACTAAACTCACTCCTAAAACCCCTCAAAGCCTAATTCATATATGTACACCCAATTATGGCTTCCAAAACCTCTTTGGACATGAGACCTCTACAAACCCCTCACTTGGACATTGACCACAGCCTCCCCTACCTACCTTCTAAAGCTCCACTGCTTGAGTAAGGACAGATTCTTAAACCAGAACGATGACATCCACCTTTGAGAGTCTAATTTGCCCAAATATTTGTTTCCAGAAGTAGATCCATTCCCAAACATTATCCACTTTTGTCATGCTTGC
>APFE030766410.1:583-18708 GCA_000404065.3 Pinus taeda | reverse complement strand
TTAACTGAAAAGGCCGCTGCAAAAGAAATGTTGCATTTCACAATCTCGACATCTACCAATTGTTTATCCCTTTCAGAAATCTCTTGGAAATAGGGAATGAGAGTTCTTACACCATTGTCTCCTATAGGATTATCACTCAAGTCTAGATTTTGCAACTGATGCATACACTACAGGAACATTTTAAATCACTTTCGCATAGATGGGCAGAAAAAACTGAGGAAAAATCAGATACGTTGTCTACTGCCTGATCTTGCTGTGATGGTAAGGGAGGGGCACAAACATGATCTACGTTCAACACCTTATTAACTTGCTTTGCATCTGAACCTGATAATGCAAATCCTGAAACTTTACAACTTGTTGCCACTGCAAATTTTGGTAGATTAACTCTAGAGGTTCTTCCAATGTAATACCACTGCATACCAAACCTTGATCTCCATTTCTTCTTGCAACGTCTCTTACTTCTGCTTCAACATCAGCTACTTCATAATTTTTTGATGAAGATAATGGTGGAAAGTTACCATGGTGTTGACTTTGAGTAGACATGTTGGAACTTGGAGACACAGTATCCTACAAGCCAACCTTGGAGTACGCACCCTGCCTTTTCTGACTTAAAACCATAAATTTGGTGCATGCAGCTTTTGAACGAGTTGCTCCAAATTGCTATCTATCGCATGTAAAAGTTCCCTCTGTGAAGCATCTGTTTCTTCAATTCCGCTCCTTGACTTCAAGGATGCTCCTGGCCTACTGCCTTATTTTAATAACTAATAAACATGCTTACAAGGGAATATTGATTGCTCAACCCTGTAGAGATTGATATATCACTCTTCAATGGAAGAGCAGAGTAGGTGACTGCCAACTGCTTTGACAGGTTTTTCCTTTAGCCTCAAACCACATTCCTTTGATCAATAAGACACAGGGCATTCCCAGCGCTAACACAATAATTTGATTCAATAGTTGTGACAATGAAGTTTGTTTGGGATTTCCAGTGAGACCTCTCCAAATAGCTTGTAACTTGCTTTTCCTCTGATTACTGATGATGTTTTTTTTTCTTCTGTTTGTGCTTTTGCAGATAGAAGCTGAGGAAACTACTGACATTTGAAGAGCAGGGGAATAAATTACATATTCTAAAACAACACATTTAATGATTTCTTCTTCAAAACAGGGTTTTGAAGAAGAATCAATCTCACACTAACATAAGACGGAATCTAACATTGGCTCCACTTGGGATGGCAGTTGCTGCTCCGTGGAGGTGCCAAGAACCGCAGAACTTTGGGAGAGCAGACAGTGCCTCCATCTATTAGGCAATGGAGTCATCATCAACACAACTGAAACTGAACTCAAACTGATTTGATCTCAAGACTGAAACGACTGAAAAACGACTTAACAATCTTTAAGCAAACTAAAACAAGCTGCTGCCCTTATGGCTGCTTATTTATTTACAAAAGCTACTCTAATCTGTTGTACAAATAATAGATCAGGTAATACTGAAATGCCAGATTAACCATTCAAGTAAACCTGAGAATGATGTCGCTCGAGCATGCTTCCGCTAGGACACAGATATAATTGTTGGCAGCCCTTCATGCACGTAATGACCCTGGTCACGGAAAAGACAGCCTGATCTATCAATCAAACTGTAAAACGAGTCCATGTATGCCGCAATAGGATCACGGAAGCCAGACTCTGTTGGCTGCCCCAACTCTGCAATACATACTTCCAGCTGCACATTGTCAATGTAAACATCTGTAGGCAAGTCTGTTATTTCTTGTTGCGAAGGAGGAAGGATTTCCAAGAACTTTTTAGGGCCTTGGAAATCATATGACTGGATTTGCTCATTTAAACATTGAATCTCCTTTTCGATTCTATCAACAACTATCTCACAGACACCATTTTTAAACCAAGGAAACTTTGCAGATTTCAACAAATGAAGGAAGATACTGAAAAATTCTTCATTAATTTCAATATCCACTAACCATTCTCTAAATTCGTTTAGAGCTTCACACAGGGCAGGGTTTGCCACATACCCCACCATTGCATGAACAGATCGGCATGCACTGGACTGTCTGGATCGATTTGGAGTCGCCACGTGAATGGTTCAGCCTGCATATGTGTCTGAGTGCTGTCCACCATCAGCATCAGATCTGCACCTTGATCGCATGTACTGGGATGAGACAATCAACAAATTGAATGTTCTCCCCAGTATGGTCGCCAATATGTTAGCGCTTGAAATTTCACCTCAGGCTGAAAAAGGCAAACCTCAAGGCAACATCAAACCATTTAGCCTCGTAGCTAGCCCTACGAGGCAAGAGAAGGCTCTCTCCGGTCAATCTTAGCATAAAGTTTTCCAAAAGGGACTAAGATGACTTTTAAAAGAAACTGATTTTAGGCTAGTAAATCGATAAAAAGGGGTTTTTTAATAAAATGTCGGGGTTTTTCTGGGCTGCATGGGCAAAGTAACAGCTTGGATAGAGAAATATAATAAAAAACACAGATTATCAACTGAGGCAAGGTAGGCAAGAAATTTAACATCAAATTTAGATTAATGGGATGGCAAGACTGGTGAGGGGCTAACAAGGGCATAGGAGATGAATCCTTGTCAAACAGAAGAAAACATTAAATATTGAACAAACTTAAAGGCAGAGCATACAAATGATGAATTCTACCTTAACAATTCATCTGTTCAATTAGAAATGATCATGAAGTGAAATGAAACATAACAGTTTACATATGAAACAGAAGAAAAACTTATGCTAACTTTCATACCACAGGAATCTCAGAAGTCAGAGCTGTGTAATTTCATTAAAAATCTCTGTCTAAAAACTGTACAATGAAGCTCTGTTACACACACCTCTTAGCACTCAGAATCCTCCCTTCTCTCTAAATTTTTCAAATGATTATTTTTATACATTAAATAAGCTCTGTTGTTTGAAAATAGATCGATCCAAAAATGAGGAGCTGTTTCTAAAATAAAAAATAGAAAAAACTATTTTTCTGTTCTAAAAACAGAATGTTTCCCTTGAAATCTTCTGATGGCCAATTAAGAGACAAAATATGGAGCGCAGATCCCATAGAATCAGGACTGAAGACATTAGTAAGAGATCGGTTGCTATATTTGGACCCATTACTTCAGTGACAAGCTGTCCATTGCTTGTATCGATGAAATCAATTGGATGCAAAGAGATGCCATTGAAATTATCACTTATGTAACAACCAATAACTGCAAGGCACTCGGACGGATCCTTTGGATCCCATTCGGCACGAAAGCAGGTCAAGTGACCATTAAAATCATGACTATCGACGATATCATGGCTTGGATAGCGCAAATCACCAAAGATAGAATCCTATACACGTATCTGATTATCCTAGCAGGTAGTCATGATTTAGAGGCATTAGGCATTTGAGTTCTGCGCCAAGTTTTGCTATGGCATTACTGTCACTACATTGTTGGAATATACAGTTCCGCCCTTTAGTAAATTAATACGTCTCGTATCAAGATTATCTTGCAACTGATCAGGACGATGCAGTCGTTCAGGATCCAATCCACAAAGTCTAAGCTTTTTAGGTTCTTCCACACACTGAAATTCAAAATTATGACAGGTGAATAGTACTCTAGTACTTCCTAAGCCCTGATTGATAAATATATCCCAAAACAATGGTGCCACAGCAACATTTTGCCAATTGTGTAGATGTAGGACATCAGGCTGCTTTCCAGACTTCAAAAGATAATCTAATGACACACGGGAAAAATATGTAAACCTTTCAAAGTCATCCCCATATCCATAAAGAAGGTCCCGGTCAAAAAACCACTCAGATGAAAAGTTTCGATGAATGTCACTGCAATGCCATAAATGGTCCCTGTCCAGATTTTATTTTTATGCCACTCGCCTCCAAAGTAGGAATAAAAGTCATCTTCAACCTCTTGTAGACCCTGCACTTGATTCAAGTTCACAGATTTATACATGGGTAAAATGGTTTCCACTAAATTCTTCCTCCTTTGCAATGCACGATCTAAATCCTTTATATGTGATGCCATAGATCCAACCTTTATAATTGGTTCCATTTCAGTACAAATTTGCACAATGTGTAAACCCTTTGCTTTGGGTCCAAGAGAGGAAGAAGACCTGCAGCAACTTGAAAAGGAGATCCAGAAAAAGGAAAGAGAGCCATCCACGCACAGGCTTTTATGATTTATCTCCTCTGTCCATCAAATCAAATCTAAAGCACAGATTCCTGGAGAACAACGACCCTTCTTCAGACACACAAATCTTGTGGGTCTGCAAATCGCTGTGAAGACCAATATAATTCGAATCCACTGGCAGAGTCGTAACCTGTCTCTCACATTATCATTGCCATTGCCAGCTTTAACCCACCATGGAAAATAAAAATATATATACATTAACAATAAATCCAGCTTTTAAAAACACTAAAAAGCCTGAAATGTTCTAAGCAGGGCTGGGGGCATCTTTGTTTATAATTCTTAACTGAAAAGGCCGCTGCAAAAGAATGTTGCATTTCGCAATCTCGACATCTACCAATTGTTTATCCCTTTCAGAAATCTCTTGGAAATAGGGAATGAGAGTTCTTACACCACTGTCTCCTATAGGATTATCACTCAAGTCCAGATTTTGCAACTGATGCATACACTACAGGAACATTTTAAATCACTTTCGCATAGATGAGCAGAAAAAACTGAGGAAAAATCAGATACGTTGTCTACTGCCTGATCTTGCTGTGATGGTAAGGGAGGGGTACAAACATGATCTACGTTCAACACCTTATTAACTTGCTTTGCATCTGAACCTGATAATGCAAATCCTGAAACTTTACAACTTGTTGCCACTGCAAATTCTGGTAGATTAACTCTAGAGGTTCTTCCAATGTAATACCACTGGTGACCAAACCTTGATCTCCATTTCTTCTTGCAACGTCTTTTACTTCTGCTTCAACATCAGCTACTTCATAATTTTTTGATGAAGAGAATGGTGGAACGTTACCATGGTGTTGACGTTCAGTAGACATGTTGGAACTTGGAGACACAGTATCCTGTAAGCCAACCTTAGAGTACGCACCCTGCCTTTTCTGACATAAAACCATAAATTTGGTGCATGCATCTTTTGAACGAGTTGCTCCAAATCGCTATCTATCGCACATAAAATTTCCCTCTATGAAGCATCTGTTTCTTCAATTCCGCTCCTTGACTTCAAGGATGCTCCTGGCCTGCTGCCTTATTTTAATAACTAATAAACATGCTTACAAGGGAATATTGATTGCTCAACCCTGTAGAGATTGATATATCACTCTTCAATGGAAGAGCAGAGTAGGTGACTCCCAACTGCTTTGACAGGTTTTTCCTTTAGCCTCAAACCACATTCCTTTGATCAATAAGATGCAGGGCATTCCCAGTGCTAACACAATCATTTGATTCAATAGCTGTGACAATGAAGTTTGTTTTGGATTTCCAGTGAGAGCTCTCCAAATAGCTTGTAACTTGCTTTGCCTCTGATTGCTGATGATGTTTTTTTTTCTTCTGTTTGTGCTTTTGCAGATAGGAGCTGAGGAAACTGCTGACATTTGAAGAGCAGGATAATAAATTACATATTCTAAAAAAACACATTTAATGATTTCTTCTTCAAAACAGGGTTTTGAAGAAGAATCAATCTCACACTGACATAAGACGGAGTCTAACACCCCCCTTCGTTCTTCCACTAGTTCGCTGGTTCCTCAGGGGGAGGGAGGCGCCGCCAAGTCGGGGAAGAGGGCGAGCTCCCGCGCCGCAGTGAACAACTTTGGATTGGGAGCCATGGATGGGCCCCATGCCCTGCCTGTGGCTCGACGGTCTCCCTTGAAGAGGGGGAGGGGGCGAGATCTTTGTGGGTGCGATCATACTAGCATTAATGCATTAGATTCCATTAGAACTCCGCAGTTAAGCACGCTTGGGCTAGAGTAGTAGTGGGATGGGTGACCTCCTGGGAAGTCCTAGTGTTGCACCCTCCCGCCTTTCTGTGCGGCTCGACGGAGCTAGTGGGAGTGATCCTTATGGGTGCAATCACGTCGGCGTTAGTGCGGAAGTCCGCGGTTAGGCGCGCTCGTCGGTTTTATTGGGTTGCGTCGTGTGTTTGTCTTGTTTTGCGACGTGGGGCTACTTATATATTGATCTGTAATGGAATGTCGCGAATGAAGAGATCGCCCGAGCATTAAGGGGGGAGGGGGAGCACAACTGAGGGAAATGGAGGACTGCTCCGAGGGAAACTCGGGAACAGGGCACGGATTCATCATCCTAGCCAGAAGTCATGAGCGTGATCGCAACGCATTGCGGAACTGGGTGATGAATCTAGGACCGTTCGCGTCACTGTAGCAAAGATGACACGGGGGAGAGTAGTTAGGAGGTTTAAATCATATATGCTTTTGTGGGAATTTGAATTTTGGAAGAACCGCGCATCGCTCATGGAAAGGCAGTGCGAGCTCCACGTAGCGCCATCGGTGGTCACGGAACTTACGCCTTTTTGTCCTCTCCCCCTATCTCCCTCTCTCTCTCTCTCTCCTTTCTTTCCCTTTCCCCCCTTTGTTCTTCCCCTGGTTCGCTGGCTCCGCATGGGGCGGGAGGCGCCACCAATTTGGGGAACAGGGCGAGCTCCCGCACCGCGGCGAACGACTTCGGATGGGGGGTCATGTATGGGCCCGATGCCTTGTGCGTGGCTCAACAGTCTCCCTTGAAGAGGGGGAGGGGGTGAGATCTTTGCAGGTGTGATCATACCAGCGTTAATGCATCAGACCCATTAGAACTTCGCAGTTAAGCGCGATTGGGATAGAGTAGTACTTGGATGGGTGACCTCCCGGGAAGTCCTAGTGTTGCACACTCCCCCCTTTTTGTGCGGCTCGACGGAGCTAGTGGGAGTAATCCTTGCGGGTGCGATTGCGCCAGCGTTAGTGCGGAACTCCGCGGTTAGGCACGCTCGATGATTTTATTGGGTTGCGTCACGTGTTTGTCTTCTTTTGAGACGTGGGGCTACTTATATATTGATCTGTAATGGAATGTCGCGAATTTAGGGATCGCTCGAGCATTGAGGGGGGAGGAGGAGCACAACTGAGGGAAACAGAGGACTGCTTTGAGGGAAACTCGGGAACAGGGCACAGATTCATCATCTTAGCAGTCACGAGCGGGATCGCAGCGGATTGCAGGGGTGGGTGATGAATCTAGGACCGTTCGCGTCACTGTAGCAAAGATAACATGGTGGAGAGTAGGTAGGAGGTTTAAATCATATATGCTTTTGTGGGAATTCAAATTTTGGAAGAACCGCGCATCGGTCACGAAAAGGCAAGGCGAGCTCCATGCAGCGTCGTCGGTGGTCGCGGAACTTAAGCCTTTTTCTTCCCTCCCCCTATCTCCCTCTCTCTCTCTCTCTCCTGTCCTTCCCTTTCCCCCCTTTGTTCTTCCCCTGGTTTGTTGGCTCCCCGCGGGGCGGGAGGCGCCGCCAAGTCGGGAAAGAGGGCGAGCTCCCGCGCCGCGGCGAACAGCTTCAGATGGGGGGCCATGGATGGGCCCCATGCCTTGCCCGTGGCTGGGTAGTCTCCCTTGAAGAGGGGGAGCGAGCGTGATCTTTGCGGGTGCGATTATCCCAGCGTTAATGCACCAGATCCCATCTAAACTGCATAGTTAAGCGCGCTTGGGCTAGAGTAGTACTTGGATGGGTGACCTCCTGGGAAGTCCTAGTGTTGCACCCTCCCCCCTTTTTGTGCGGCCCGGTGAAGCGAGTGGAAGTGATCCTTGCGGGTGCGATCGCACCGGTGTTAGTGCGGAACTCCGCGGTTAGGCGCACTCGCCAGTTTTATTGGGTTTCGTCGCATGTTTGTCTTGTTTAGCAATGTGGGGCTACTTATATATTGATTTGTAATGGAATTCCGCGAATGAAGAGATTGCACAAGCATTGAGGGGGGAGGGGGAGCACAACTGAGGGAAACGGAGGACTGCTCCGAGGGAAACTCAGGAATAGGGCACATATTCATCATCCTAGCGGGAAGTCACGAGCGAGATCGCAGCGCATTGCGGTAGTGGGTGATGAATCTAGGACCGTTTGCATCACTGTAGCAAAGATGACATGGGGGAGAGTAGGTAGGAGGTTTAAATCATATATACTTTTGTGGGAATTCGAATTTTGGAATAACCACAGATCGCTCACGGGAAGGTAGCGCAAGCTCCACGCAGCGTCGTCGGTGATCGCGGAACTTACAACTTTTTCTCCCCTCCCCCCCTCTCTCTCTCTCTCTCCTTTCTTTCCCTTTCCCCCCTTCGTTCTTCCCCTTGTTCGTTGGCTCCCCGCGGGGTGGGAGGCGTCGCTAGGTCGGGGAAGAGGGAGAGCTCCCGTGCCGCGGTGAATGGCTTCAGATGGGGGGCCATGGATGGGCCCGATGCCCTGCCCATGGCTCAGCGGTCTCCCTTGAAGAGGGCGAGGAGGCGAGATCTTTGCGGGTGTGATCATACCAGCGTTAATGTACCGAATCCCATCAGAACTCCGCAGTTAAGCGCGCTTGGGCATGAGTAGTACTGGGATGGGTGACCTCCCGGGAAGTCCTAGTGTTGCACCCTCCCCCCTTTTTGTGCGGCTCAGCGCAGCCATTGGAAGTGATACTTGCGGGTGCGATCGCGCCGGTGTTAGTGCAGAACTCTGCGGTTAGGCACGCTCGATGGTTTTATTGCGTTGCGTCGCATGTTTGTCATGTTTTGCAATGTGGGGCTACTTATATATCGATCTGTGATGGAATACCAAGAATGAAGGGATTGCCCGAGCATTGAGGGGGGACGGGGAGCACAACTGAGGGAAACAGAGGACTCCTCCGAGGGAAACTCAGGAACAGGGCATGGATTCATCATCCTAGTCGGAAGTCACGAACGGGATCGCAGTGCATTGTGGCAGTGGGTGATGAATCTAGGACCGTTTACGACACTGTAGCAAAGATGACACAGCAGAGATTAGGTAGGAGGCTTAAATCATATATGCTTTTGTGGGAATTCAAATTTTGGGAGAACCGCGCATCGCTCAAGGAAAGGCAATGCGAGCTCCACTACAATTTTGAAGGAAACAGTGGTGTATGTCTTAGAAGTTTAAGTCTTGCTTTTTAAAGATCATCATGGCCTAATAAGATGCAGTGAACTCAGTTCTATGGAGAAGAGTTTAAAGGCTCAAATCATCATTGTTCTCAATGAGCTTTTGACGCAACGAAATAGTACTAATCCTTAAGGCTATCATATTCTTGAATCTGGAGAAGGTCCAGACTTATTTTAATTCTCAACCTATTCTAAAACTGTCGCATTGATATTACAACCTAGATCCTTGATCGTTGAAAATATGCCACACCTACAACATGTCTTCTCTAGTACAAGCAATCAATAGTGAAATATCTACAATGACATGTTTCTGATGTGTGTGTGTGTGCGTGTGTGTATTCTTATCTTGAGCTTGCCAAAAGAAATCGACTTCATCAACAATTTCAAAATCAATTCACTACCTTTATGGTCTTCTATTCACAAAGAAGTTCCAAGGTGACTTGACAAGCACACTAAGGTATGTTTTTACATTGAGCATTTATATTCATTTGCAAAGCAAAAGGAAGGAAATATGTGGTTAGAGTTTCACACTTCCAGTAGTAATCAATTGGGCTATGTTCACCACTCTGTTTCAATGACCCCATAGCAACACACCCCTTTTTCGCAAAAGGGATTGTTGGAGAGGTAAATCCCCTCTACGGATAGAGGCGATCCCTACTAGCCCAACAGGGGTCTAGCAACAATCAAACAATGCTACACCGCAGGTTCCTAGTTGTGATTAACAAGTGGGTAAAAGAAACCTACTTGGATTCCAACGCTATGTTTGTCGAAGAGATGATCCTCTCGCTCCTTCGCTCCAGCTGATCACGATTCTCCGCTATCCTCGCGGACGAACACCTGCACAAGCAAAAGAGAGCAAACAAGGGCGTAAAATCTACTAACAACAACTATGTATCAATCAGGAAGGATACAATTTACATCAATCATTCATTGGACAAATGGAAATGGAACCATAAGAGTAGTCATCTATCTTTATTAACATAAAGTAGAGTAAGGTACAACCGAAGTCCTGACGCTGAGTCCTTCTCTAGAGGGTCCAGCCAGTATATCTTCCAAGCATTCACCTTTGAAGCAAATCTCCCAAGTCAAAGAGGTCTCTCTCTCACATACAAGGCAACAAACTCATGACCTTCCTCAAGCTCAAAGCAATCCTTACACAACACACCAAATGCCTACAAAGAGCAGCACTAATGCACTAAGAATTCTTCAATCAAAGTCTATATGTTCCAAACTCAAAAACTAGCTGCTCATGGGCAATGGAAGTGGCTTATAAAGGAGAAGGAGTCTCCTTGAATAGGTAAAGGATGAGCTTTCCCCCAAGATAAGTGGATGGTCAGTCGAACAGACATGCCAGAGAAAGGATGGCGACCTCAACAATGCTAACAACCAAGTATGGAGGGATCTGGAAGGTTGGTTGTTAGAACAAATTCGCCCAAACAGGATCAGCGCGGGTGAGACACTGAGCTGGCACGCTGACATCACCAATCAACTATAGAGGAGGTCTGATTAGCGTGCAACAGGACAAACGGAGGGTGCGTTGTTCGTAAAATGGGACCAGCGCGGAAAAGACGTGTGCTTCCGCGCTGGCAGCGCATCAGATACACTGGCCTCCGCCTGTCAGCGCGGTTATTAAATAAATAGATGCGATGATTCATTTGACTTAGGCAAAGAGGGTTTTTTAGCCATTTTGAGGAGCATGAGCATAGGTGAATATGATTTCACAACACAGTAGGGAGACTGGAATGATGGCAGTGACATTTTACTATGTAACAGATGCCCCCTAAAGCATGAAGCCCGAGAGAGTGGGAGCGGTGAAATGCTTTACAAGACTGCTAGACTGGACCACCACCGGAGAGAGCCTGCAGGCGGATACAACTGATATTTCAATTACATGTAGTCTAGGCATGGGCGCAGCCATCCAAAAGACATATGGAAACAAGGTCTGTGGCGTGGACGCAGCCACCCAGCTGGAAAGACCATAATAATAAGAGGTATGGTCGCAGCCATCCTTGAGGGGACTCAAGTATGGTCGCAGCCATCCATCAATGAGTCATGTAATGATGTCCCACAAAATCGCAACCTGGTCCATGATGGACTAGAACCAGGGTCTTGCGCTCCATCTGGATCTGAACAAAGTACAAGTTCAAACATGTGAATATATGTGTCGAAGTCGAACATGCTTGAACATCGTCTGATGACCAGCCAATGATGAGAGATGTTAACAGACGCGAGAGGGTCCACCAATGATGACGATGGTCCTCAAGGTACTATAGGTACAATCCACAGCATGTGAATGAATGAGCCGATGTCGAACACCCGCGGAATCATTCGATCAGAGGCCAATGATGAAAACCTCGCGTCAAACACGAAGAACCTGCCATTAAGGCATGCAGGCCCCAAGGTACCTGAAGGGAGTCTCTAGGTCACTCCCGGATAATGAGCTGAAGTCGATAGGAAGTGATCTTTGTCGAGGGTGGGCCATAATGTTTCCCACATCATCGACGCGAGACGGGTGGAGACAAGTTTGTTTTGTGTGAAATATCAGAGGGAGGTTATATTTGCAGAGGCCAACTTCTCTTGAACATATCGGCGGCACAATGACGGATTTGGCAGTATTTGGGGGTCAAATGATCAGAGGTCGTGATGAAAGGACAATGAGCAGATGAGTGGCCAAATAGGACAACCCAAACCCATGGAGGCAAAAGTGAAGCGAGATGAGATGTCCCCACCCAGACACGAATGCAAACAGTGCCATGTTTAAGAGCGACATACTGCCGATGACGACGATTACGGTTCCTTATTTCCCCCACCATTTCTGGCGAGTACCCCGATTATTTTTGGATGACAAGCTTGACGGGGATAGCATATGCTTGGAGGGCGTCATTTCGACGGAACCCGATGTCATTTAGTTTTAACGAGTCTGACAAAGGAAAAACTCGGCGCCTTTTCATGTTTAGAGAGTTTGAAAAGACAGCTGAAAAGAAAACTCCAGGGGGGTGCTTTTTCGTACAGTTATGTCTCTCGAGCCCGAAAAAGTATAAAACGATGCTCGAAAGAACCGCCCGATCATTGCGACCGAGGAATACTTTTCATAAATAGTGATATTGACCTGAAAAAGTAAAAAAGCGATCGATACCACATCGTTTTAGGACCGATAACGAGCGCGAAACGACAAACGCCCGGCGATCTTTGTTATTTTGAACGGTCAAAAAAGAGCTTTAAAACGACCGCCTCTCGTTCCTTTTAGACGAGCTGAGAGGGGGCTCGGCAATCTTTTCTTGTTTTGTGTCGGAAAAGAGCTTAACGACGACATCCTCTTATTTACCTTTAACGAGTCAAGAGGGCCAACCCGCCAATCTTTTCATCTTTAAACGGTCAGAAAAGAGCGGAAAGAAGACCTCCATTTTTATTCTCTTTAGCGAGTCAAAAAGGAAAAAATACTCGGCAATCTTTTCATATTTTACGAGTTAGAAAAGAGCTTAAAGGTGACTCGAGTATGGGTTCATTTTTACACAAGCTTGAACCGTAGAGAACTCTGCTTGGATTCGGTTTCATGTTTACACAAGCTTGAAACGAAAAAACTGTGCTTGTTATAAGTTCGCATGCCCCCAGCATAATGACGCAAAACGAGGTACATGCCCCCCAAGCTTCATTGCATTCAACAAAGTGGATGGAATGAAGGTTCACTTTCGAGATCTTGGAAAGACTCGATCTGAAAAGGGAGTTGTTTCCTTTTTTTTAATGAGGTTGACACAGTAAAAGAACTATCCTCATAACCCTTGTTTCATTTTTTAACGAGCTTGACACAAGACAAGGAACTATGCTCCGATACAAGTCGTTTCATTATTTTAACGAGGTTGATACATTAGCAAAACTATCCTCGAAACTCCTTGTTTCATTTTTTAGGGAGTCTTGACGTAGGAAAGTGAACTATGCTCCGACCAGACCTAATTTCATTTTTTAGGGGGCTTGACATAGGAGAGTGAACTGTGCTCCGATCAGACCTAGTTTCATTTTTTAGGGAGCTTGACATAGGGAAATGAACTATGCTCCGCCCGAACTTCATCATAATGAATAGGAGGTCGGGGCTTCCAAGAGTGGCACTCCCAATGGGATATCAATGTCTCGGAAGTCGGGACCCAATGCCCCCAGAACACTATGCACGATGGCGGCATTGCTGGATATAGGCATGGGAGAAGTGGCCACGTAGTTGATTTGGGGTGAGACAGATGCAACTAGTGGCGGACAACCAAGAGGGAAGGGCAATTGTGCCGGCGGGGCTTGTGGACGAACGAACGATAATTGGTCCAGCGTCACTATTCTTCCATCGTGCGGAAAGCAAACCACACGGAAAAGTGAAGACACAAGGGCTCCCATGGCATACACATAGTCACGGCCAAGGAGAAGACTGAAGTCTAAAGATCCTTGGGTAACCGAGACGTCTATATAGACAGTCTTGCCTCCCAAAGTGATAGGGAACTTTGGAAGGATCCCTAATGGTTGACTCATTCCTCCGTCAAAAGCGGTGAGATTTGGTGCGACAGGTACAAGCGATGGGGAATCCAAAGCTCGCCAAGTAGAAACGGGCATAAGACTAACCGATGCCCCTTCATCTAACACAGTGCCAGGCAGCGCCATATGGGTGGCATAGGCGGTGACCCAGAAAGGCACATGGGATGGGAGGGGAGGGGTAGTCAAACGGCTCCAATCGAAGGACACGACCAAACTACTTGGTGGGGGAACCATATGGTTGCCCCCCTGCTCAGAAGGGACCGAATCAGAATTCTCCGGAGAGGCTGGGATGGGAAGACCATCCTCAAGCTCAGGAGAATTCGAGGAGACGAGAAGAACATGGGAATCTGACTCTTCCGAAACAGAGTGGATAACACTCTGCCCAACCAATGGAATAGGCGGGGCACAGCCGGGTTCGGGAAGAGGCGCCTGGACAAGAGGAGAGTGTGAAACAATCTCGTTGTCGGGAGGCGAATGATCTGCAGCTGCAGACAGACGTTGATATCCAACGGGGAGTTGGGGCAGGGGAGCCGGGAGACTTTCCAAAACAATGGAGGCTTTATCCATGAGTGGACAAAGGTGAAGGGGATGATTGCCTTCACAAAGTCTACAGGGGGTTCGAATCTTCCCATTTCCTTTACCATTCCCAACCGATGAGGGAACATTGCCATGAGCTTCAGTGGACGATGAGGGGCGGGCTGGATCACGGGACCATACTTCTAAGATTCTGGGAATACCAGGACAATCACGAAGAAGATGGTCCTCCTTGCATAATCGACAAGGAAACTTAACCTTCCATGGGGGAGCGGAAGGGGGCCCGACTTTAGGTGCACTTGCAGGAACAATCGTACTTGAAACCTCTCTCTTGGGAGACTTCTTCTTCTTAGTCTTCTTATTCTTCTTCTTAGCCACCTGGTTACTTGAATCGAGACTTTCACCAGGCGAGGTACAAGAAGGAGACCTAGAAGTAGGCGTCGAAGGAAAGAGGTCCACCTCTGGTGCGACATGATGTTGCGCAGGTGGAGGGACTGATGGGGTATCAGCCGACACGGTAGGGACCAAAGAGGTTGAAAACAACCAAACAGGCAACCCGACAGTTAACCCTGGAAGGGATAACGTCGCCATATAAGGAGCACCAACATTCCCAAGAGGAGGGAAATGGCTAGGGTTCCCATCAGAAGGGGAACTTAGGTTGGAGAACCCAGGAAAAGTTGCCATAGGAAACAAAAAGAATCCTACCCAAACTAACACACACAAGATCTAACCGGGAAATATTATCGTGGCCAAATTAATTTTAAGACACAGGAACAAAATTTGAACCTTTCATGTTTCAAGAGTCGAGAAAAGGATGAAAATATGACTCTATCGCCTTCGAATGTTTAACGAGCACGAAGTGACAAGACGCTCGCTTACACCTTTTCTGTTAGACAGTCTGAAAAGGATCAAGCTGACTACTCTAGAAGTTCTAGGCAAAAGGTTTACCAAGCAACCCGTAAAACTGCTTATACACCTTGGCAATCATATGAGAACCAAGGACTTCCCGTACTGCAGTCAATCTTCCTGAATGCTGTTTTCGGTGCGTTACGGTTTACAAGGCGGCAGACTCGGCTTCCTATGGATAAAGGGTGCAAGCCTAATGGAGTCTCCCCATACATACGCGACGATACGTGGGAGCCCAATCCGTACTAGCACTTATCGTTTCACCATGGAGGAATCACCCAACCACTCAACGTTAAGCTACTAGGTTTAAAGACGCCGGAACACGTCTCTAGCCTAGACCTCTAGATATTCACGTTAAGTTCCAATGCGTTTTTAGACAAATTTGGTTTATTTTATGGTTGATCTTGAATTAAGTTTCAGTTTCAGGTCCTACCGTATGATCTCTCAAAAACACCTAAATGCAACTATATGCGAAAAGATCATCATTTTGTTCGATGAATTCTAGCTAAAAAGGGTTGAGAATCTTTCAAACAAACAAAACGAATTCAAGCAATCACGCAACCTAATGCAACTAACAGCAAGGAAATGAAACTTTTCTTTTGAAAGCACAAAATAATGAAATGCTCTTTTCCTTTCAACTATTAATGCAAAAGACACTAGCTTGCTTTATTTTTCAATGACATACAAGTTCTCTTAAAATGAATTAGAGAGATAGCAACACTAAGTGAAAAGCTAAATCACTCAATGCACACACACAAGACAACTCCCAAGTCACTAAAACCAGTTTCCCAAATCAAAGGAAAACAAAGGCTTATGAGCTATGTAATCTAAGCTCAACAAGACACCGAGGAATTCAAAGGAGGAAAGCAAACCGCTTGGAACAAAATCAATCACTTTCAACAATCACCAAACAAACGTGAAAACAAAAACGAAGTTGGCTGGTCAACCAAGAACACAAGATCCCGAACAGGAGGCTAGACACACACGACCACTAGATGCCCTAGGGTTTGAGTGTGAAATCAATGGAGAAAAGCGAACACCCGAAGGATGAGAGTCCACGACCAAACAAACGACGGTCTGACACACTTCAGCAATCGTAAAAAGTCAAGACAAAGCATAAACCAAGTGACGAGAGCAAAAAGGAAGGCTTTGCAAAAACTGAAAACAAGCGATAAACGAACTCTCGTGGAACGAGGCCTCGCAAGAAAGCGAGTTACAGCTTAAACAAAGTTATCAAGCCAAAAGCCAAGTAGAAAAAGCAGGGGATAGCCAAAACCAAGAGGTTCAGTAGGTCAATTTGGACAAAAAGGAGTTTTACAGGATCAGCGCGGGTGACCCCTCAGCAACAAAGCGATGACATAAAAAGGTCTGTAGCAACTTTGCGCTGTCAGCGCGGAAGGACACGGATAAAGGACGTTGGCCCGAAAACCAGGTCAGCGCGACTGTTAAATGTATAAGCGCGATGACAGAAACGACAAAGAAGACAGTATGCGATGTCAGCGCAGCTGTTTTAAAATAAAACGCGCTGAGGCTAAAAAACAAATAAAATTGAACCAAAAAACCTCCAAACCAAGGCAACAGGCTTTCAAGGCAATTAAGGCAGTTCCCAGGACGAACCAGGAAACAAACCAACAACAAAACAATCCCCATACTTTGACAAAGGAGCATTAATCGAAATCAAAACAAAGGTGACATACAAAGAGACAAGCACCGTCCCCAGTGGAGTCGCCAAATTGTTGGAGAGGTAAATCCCCTCTACTTATAGAGGCGATCCCTACTAGCCCAAAGGGGGTCTAGCAACAATCAAACAATGCTACACTGCAGGTTCCTAGTTGTAATTAACAAGTGGGTAAAAGAAACCTACTTGGATTCCAACACTATGTTTGTCGAAGAGGTTATCCTCTCGCTCCTTCGCTCCAGCCGATCACAGTCCTCCACTATCTTCGCGGATGGACACCTGCACAAGCAAAGAGAGAGAAAACACGAGCGTAAAATCTACTAAAAACAACTATGTATCATTCAGGAAGGATACAATTTACATTAATCATTCATAGGACAAATGGAAATGGAACCATAAGAGTAGTCATCTATCTTTATTAATCAAAAAATAGAGTAAGGTACAACCAAAGTCCTGACGCTGAGTCCTTCTCTAGAGGGTCCAGCCAGCATGTCTTCCAAGCATTCACCTTTGAAGCAAATCTCCCAATTCAAAGAGGTCTCTCTCTCACATACAAGGCAACAAGCTCATAACCTTCCTCAAGCTCAAAAGCAATCCTCACACAACACACCAAATGCCTACAAAGAGTAGCACTAATGCACTAAGAATTCCTCAATCAAAGTCTATATGTTCCAAACTAGCTGCTTATGGGCAATGGAGGAGGCTTATAAAGGAGAAGGAGTCTCCATGAATAGGTAAAGGATGAGCTTTCCCCCAAGATAATTGGATGGTCAGTCGAACAGACATGCCAAAGAAAGGATGGCGACCTCAACAATGCTAACAACCAAGTCTGGAGGGATCTGGAAGGTTGGTTGTTAGAACAAATTCGCCCGAACAGGATCAGCGCGGGTGAGACACTGAGCTGGCGCGCTGACATCGCAGACCAACTATAGAGGAGGTCGGGTCAGCGCTCAACAGGACAAACGGAGGGTGCGCTGTTCGTAAAATGGGACCAGCGCGGAAAAGACGCGTGCTTCCGCGCTGGCAGCGCATCAGATACATTGGCCTCCGCCTGTTAGCGCGGTTATTTGATTAACAGACGCGATGATTCATTTAACTTAGGCAAAGAGGGTTTTTTAGCCAGTTTGAGGAGCATGAGTATAGGTGAATGTGGTTTCACAACACAGTAGGGGGACTGACATAATGGCAGTGACATTTTACTGTGTAACAGATGCCCCCTAAAGCATGAAGCCCGAGAGAGTGGGAGGGGTGAAATGCTTTACAAGACTGCTGGACTGGAACACCACTAGGGAGGGCCTGCAGGCGGATACAACTGATATTTCAATTACATGTAGTCTAGGCATGGGCGCAACCATCCAAAAGACATATAGAAAAAAGGTCTGTGGCGTGGACGCA
>APFE030766405.1:0-27139 GCA_000404065.3 Pinus taeda | reverse complement strand
AATTAATATTATTGTTAAAATAACGTTAACTTAAATATTTATATTAATCAAATCAAATTAAAATTATTATTAATATTATCATGAAGTTTAATTTTTATTAAATTAATTATATAAACATATTTAAAAATAAGAAGATAATTATTAATATAACAATGTATTATGTGTGAGAGAGATGGAGCCCTTTTATATTTAGAGGTTATTAAATGTTAAAAAATATTTAATTATTAAATATTGAGTTGATAAAAGTGATTAGCTTTGGTTTTTTTATAATTTTAATTTATTTAGGTTTTATGATAGTTGTTAGGGTTTGTAATATTTTGGTTTTTATGAAATTATGTTTTTAATTTTTTATAATTTATAAGTTTTTATAATTTTATTTTCCACAATAATTAAGTTGAAGAACTAAATATAAAATGTATATTCATAATTTTTTTCATAGGATTGCTTCATTCTTCAAGCTCTCTAATTCATTTTTAAGAATATATGGGCATCTAAAATACCTTGGAAATTTCTCAGTATTGAAACCATTGAAACCAATTTATCATTGAAGTCAATTATAATTAAGATTGAAAATGGCACCTAATAATCTTTGTATTCAACCTCATTTATGAGAATCAAATATCATTTATCTACATTACATTTGCTCTATATATTTACAATATTGTAATTTTATTTATAATTGATGAAGAAAATCATTAAAATTCCAAGAAATGGCCAAGATTTCACACTTTACTATTTCATATTAATATTGATAGCTAATTATGTAACATAATATTATATAATTAATATATTGTTAAACATAGTGTTAAACCAATATATATATATACACATTAAATAAGATTAATGTTATAATTATATAAACATATTTAATAATAAAATAAGGTAATTATTAATATTAATAATTTAATTTAATAGTTGTGACACCCGTAAGACTTTTCGTGAATTCATGTTTTAACTTTGACATTGTTTATTCTTTATAAACTCTAGGAACTAATTTCGGTCTAAGTGGAAGACCAAATAAATGTAGTAACTCGAACTTGGTTACGTTCTTGAGTATTAAAAGAAAAGATTTACATATGTATAATTGAATAAAGAAAACTCTCGAGACAGTTAGGTCAGTTGGGTTTCTTTCCCTCTTTATAAAAGGGTAGTTCCAAAGAAGGAGTTCTTCTTTTTTTGGGAAAAAAGGATAAAGCTAGAGGCACGAGAGGGAGAAGAGAGATGATACCCAGACCTGACACAGGATGTTGTGCAAATGAGTAAAATACTTTTGTTCTGAGGAGTTATTGAGCTAGATTTGGGCCAGTGGAACCCTTGAAGGATCCTTACAAGTTGGGACTCTAAACTAGACCAGGGGTCTTGAGGTTTGGAGACTAGGTGACTTGGGATTGAAACTTATACTATCTGGACGAGTGCAAGCTTGGGGGGGGAGACTGGACGTAACTGCCGGTCTCAAGGTTGGGAAGATAGACTTCCTGATTCTGGTTGGTATAGCTAATACAATTTACATTACTGTGTTTGTTGTGTTTTTTGTGTTATAGATTTGCAACTCTAACTGAGGAAGTGAAAGAAAAAGAAATAGTCCATATCATTTCTTAAGAATAAATAGAATAATCCAATGTTGTATGTTTTTGTTGAGGACATAATTAGCATAGTAAATCCCTATATAGGAAAGAAATGTGTAGTAGTGTCTCACAACAATGATTATGATTCTTTTAAAAGAAACATAGAAGAATAGAAATAGACAGTATGCTTCGGTTTCTTACATACAAAAAAAGGGACATATTTCCTATGCAAACATTTGGGCTATTCCTTAATATAAAAAGAAATCATGTTTCATGTGTAAGAATAAGAATGGCACATGTTGATATTGTATGAAAAGAACGCATAAATAAATAGTAAATCTCATACATTTCCTTATGAAACAATCAATAATTTGTACATGTATGTAACCTAAGAAGGATCAACAATGCCTGAAATGTGTTTTATTAATCGAATATTTTACTAGAGAAATGAACTAGTCTCGGAACATCAACAAAAGGATGCTCGAGATCATTTGGGTCAATACAAAATAAATTAAGCAACATACTGGTGGTGAATAGGATTGGTAATTCCATTTTCGTTCACGACCCATTACCTGCAAGGCAGTTGGGTAACTGAATAACCAAGAAAAATCACAAACGCTACTAAAAACCATGGGGTCTTGGTCAAGACATCTTGATACAAGAAAGGAAACAAACCCACAAGAGAACATTGTGCATTTAAATAAGACTAGATGTACTAAAACTATAAAAGGAACGCACTCATTACATATAGAAATGTGGAAAAAAAATAACATTAAGAGTCCTGCGATTGAAGCAATAAATAGAAGCCATCGTAGGAAGCAAATTGAATTATGAACCAAGATATAGCGCAATACTGTCTGTGAAAGGGAGATGAGAATCATTCGTAAATACAACTATGAAATTGACAGTCACAAATGTTTGGACCCATGTGAATGGGGACGCTTACTTGAATAAGCCTAGGCCTCTCTTCAAAAGGATTCAACTCAACCTAGTATTGGCTTGAGTGTTCTTGGTAACAGGAACCTCCTTCTGCAGAAGACCCAGAAGAGAAAAACTCAAGATAATGGGATATATATTTCTGCCTAAGTAAAAATAGAGCCATAAACTAAATATGGTAATTATGTAAACAATATCAGAGTATATTTTATTTATAGTAGAGCTGCAACTAGTGTATCAATATCGACATTGAAAACACTTAAAAGTACAGTTAGATTACAGTTAACAATTTAGTAAAGTCAAAACCCTTAGCGATAAGGCTCAGAGCCACCCTCTGGCATCTCTCTAGGGAATGCTGGTGATAAAACAAATCCCAACGAAAATTAAACAGGAAAATACCACTCTTTCATATGGGGGCCTTAACCTGGAAGGTTTTCCCCAATCAGTTCATCTACCCAAGTTCATTTGAGGACAGGTAAGCATAGAAACTAGAGTGATTAAAAGACCAACCTGGAGATGAGAAACCAACATTTTAGGGTAGTGTAAAGGAGTCGATGACCTTGGTGGATGCCCTCTCCACCTGCAGGAACAACATGTATGTTAGGGCTAGCTTAATAGCAAATATGAAGCATAAAAATTCAAGTAAATAGAAAACGATGAACAAATAAACAAAACAAGAACTTCCCTGAGTTGGTGGTGAAGGAAGGATACCCCTGCAAGAAATATAATAATCAGGGTGACAACATAGCAACCAAGCCAGTGGGAAACTTAGAGTTCCCTGAATAGTTCGATGCTAGGTAAGGTCGGGATGCTGAGAAACATTAACCTCACCAGGTTTCCACACATTTTGTACTTGGGATAAGCAACTTGAAGACAGGGGTTGTAGAGCCATCAAATCCGAGGGAAAGGAGCCAAATGAGTTCTTCCTACAGCGACCTCGCAAGGCAGTTACCCTAATCCTTTCGGAGTTAATCACAGTCGTAGGATGAATCTTGGGGGAGGCATTCATCTAATGATTGCTATGTGGCATCAGTAATTGCAGCTTATCTGGAGGTGTGACTCGCAATTAATGAGAGCCATCCACATCATACGAGTCAGTACCATTATTTATTATGGCCTATGATACCCATTAAATAGTACCAGACCTATTTAATAATTTAATAAATCACTTACGAAAGCCTGCGCTACCAATATAATCCCAGACTATATGTTAATCAACATTCCTTTGCCAACATATTGTAATTAATTTATATTGTCATGTTGCGAAATAATGTGTGGTGAAATTAAATAAAGAAAATGTTGTTCATGACTTCGCATACATGTGACAAGTGGTATTAGAGCCCAGTGTTCAACATTGTGGCCAAGCAGGGTAAACTAATTGTCAACATTGCTATTGTGCACATAGAATAAAGAAATATGCAGAGTGGAACCAAACCGCGAGCAAGGGGCCACGTACCATATATAGAAACCAACCCAGAAATCTGGGTGTAGTTGGGAGATCTTGACAGGAAAACGCAACATTGTTGGAGATAGTTCAACAACTGAGAATGGAAATGACCAACCTTAGGGCTGACAATGAAAGACTGCGACAGGAACAAGAAAGAATCCTAAAAAGTCTATCAGACTGATAGAATCACCGGGTACCCAACCCCAGTGCAGGAAATGGAGACCACACAAATACATTTCGTCATGAAGGATATAATGAGGAATCATAAGGGGGACATAATGATGAAGAAAGAGGGTCGGATAATGCCTCGTTTGGCAGAGGTCCTAAGAAGCCAAAAATTGAACTATAAGGAGAATTTAAGAAGATAAGAACTCTGGTGTATGACGAAGAGGTTGAGGAAGCTGCTGAAGCATGACTAATTAATATGAATAAATATTTCCAAGTATATGATATGATAATAATATGAAAGCTCGATTGGCTATTTTTCAGATACAAGGAAAGGCCACCCTATGGTGGGAGGAGGTCAAAGTTTTCTGGGGAATTAATGATGAAGAGGTCACATGGAACGAATTTCAGAAGTATTTCAAATAAAAATATTTAACTGAACGCTTCTACGATGAGAAGGCAAGAGATTTTCATGATTTAAGGCTAGGCCCACTGATTAATGATGAGTTTATCACTAAATTTGTGTCCTTGTTGAGGTACGTTCCATACCTTAGGGAGGAAAAATCCAAGATATAACTTTTTATGAACAACTTGCCTATTTTTATGAAGGAAAAACTAGAGTTTTATTACCCAAAAACTATGGATGAAGCCATTCGGAAGGCTTGAATTTGTTACCAACAGATGAAACAAAAAGGGGAAGGTATCAAGGGGGGGTTGAATAGAAAGGGTCAAAGGAACTCTCAGAACTTTCGAGGAATGAGACTCTCCAATGTTAAAAACATGAATCAGAAAATGCAGAGAAAAGTGGTTGGGAGGGATCAGTAGAGAATGAGACAATAGGTTGAAAACAAACAATCATAAGTGGCAAGTCGACCAAAAGCCAGTCAACAGCCAAAACCCCCTCTACAGTGTTGAGGTTGCAGAGAACCTCGTTATTTTAGAAACTTTCCTCACCGTACTTGTACCAAGCAGGTTGCTAACATTCAAGAAGCCTTCACGGTTGGGGACATAGCCAGAAATATTCCACGAATTAAAGCAACCTTGGACGATGGACAGGCTGAATATCAACCTAAAATGATAGAGATGGAAGGTAAGTTATCTAAACATTCTGTTTCCATTTTACTTGATCCAGGTGCAAGCTTGAGCTACATTAGCCCAAAAATGGTAGAATTAGGTAACTTACCAAAAATAAAATTTAAAACCCCTTAGCTGGTACAACTGGCTACTGCGGCCAAGCGAAGGTAAATTGCTCGTTAGAGGTAGCGGGACTGAAAATCGTAGCTGATTTAAATATTCTACCTTTGGGTGCATATGATATACTAGTTGGAATGCACTGGTTAGAGAAACATTGGTCGATAGTGGATTGCAAAGAGAAGACTGTGAGATTCCTTGGAGAGAACGGTGGGAGACAAGAAATTCAGGGAATTAAGAGAGTTGTTAAATTGCGACCTATCACTGCTAATTAGCTAGAGAAGCACATCCAAAAAAGGCTGCCAAATTTATGGAGTTCACGTAGGTTATACAAATTCTAAGGACAAAATAAGTAGTCTCGAAAATGTACCCATAATTCAGGAATTTGTTGATGTTTTCCCAAAAGAAATACTTGGGATGCTGCCTAAAAGAAACATTTTTTTCACCATAGAGTTAATTCTGGGTGCCAGTCCAGTGTCTAGAACACCATATCATATGAGCATGCCTAAATTAACATAACTTAAAATGAAATTACAAGAACTTCTTGACAAGGGGTATATAGGCCCAAGCGTGTCACCTTGGGGAGCCCCTATATTATTTGTACGAAAAAAAGATGGTACATTGCAGTTGTGCATCGATTATAGACAATTGAATAAGATGATTATTAAGAATAAATATCTACTACCAAGGATTGATGATCTGTTTAATCAAGTTAAAGGGGCTAAGGTGTTTTCGAAAATTGACTTAAGATCAGGATATCATCAAATACGAATTGAGGAGGAAGATATATGTAAGACAACATTTAGGACTGATATGGACACTATGAATTCGTAATGTTACCCTTTGGGATTATCAGTGCCCTCGCTTCATTTATGAGCTTAATGAATGATATATTCCATCCTTATTTAGACAAATTTGTCCTAATCTTTATTGGCGATATTCTCATATACTCTAAAAATGTGCGGGACAATCAATTATATGCTAAATACAGTAAGTGTGACTTCTACAAAAATCAAATCCAGTATCTCGAACATGTTATTTTAGCGGAAGGAATTGCATTTGACCCCGAAAAGAACAAAACCATCATGGAGTGGCATGTTCCTAGGAACGTTGCCGATATTTGATCCTTCATGGAATTAGCTGAATACTACCATCGATTTATTGAAGGATTTTCTAAGACTGCTTACCTGATTACCTCCCTACAAAAGAAGGGAAAGGTTTTCAAGTGGATGACAGATTGTCAACAAAGTTTTTAACGCCTGAAGAAGTTACTGACTTCTACTCCTTTTTAAAAGTACCAGACCTAGAAAAAGAGTTCACTGTTTGCACGAATGCATGCTAGGAAGGTGCTAGTGGGGTATTGATGCAAGATGGGAAAGTCATAGCCTATGAATCCCGTAAACTGAAGGACCACGAGCAACGATATTCCGCCTATGACTTGGAACTAACTGTTGTAGTGCATGCCTTGAAGGTATGTCGACATTATTTGTTGGGTAAGAAATTTTTGTTAATGACAGATCATAGTAGTTTAATGAATTTTTTTACACAACCGCATCTAAATGCTCGTCAAGCGAGGCAGACTGCTTTCCTAAGTACATTTGACTTCAATATTAAACATATTAAAGGAAAGGAGAACCAAGTGGATGATGCACTGAGTAGGAAATTATATTGCATATATGAAGTCCAGTACAGTTAGGTGGAATCAAAATTCTTAGAGAAAGCAGAAGAAGCTGCCTACAATGACCCTGAATATAAGTTTTTATGGCTGCAAGACAATCAAGCATAGAAATTAAAACAATCTGATTATGGTTTAAACAATGAAGCATTTCTAACATTTAAGGGCAGAATATATGTTCCTAACTAGATTTATGTTAAACAATTTATGTTAGATGAGTTTCACAAGAGCCCATATGCTCCCCACCCCGAATATCAGAAACTGTTTTCTGCAATTAAAAAGAATTTCTTTTGGCCCGAAATGAGGAGAGACATCACCGAATATTTGGAAAAATGCTTGGAATGCTAACAAGTTAAGGTGGAACACCAGGACCCTGCTAGGTTACGCCATCCTCTCCCCATTCTAGAATGGAAATGGGTTACTATTACATTGGATTTTATAACAAGATTGCCTAAAACTAGAAAATTGAATGACTCCATCATGGTCATGGTGGATAAGTTAAGTAAGACAACTCACTTTATACCTGTAAAATCCACATATAAAACAATTGAAATTGCTGATATTTTTATGAAAGAGATATTTTGACTTCATGGTATACCAAGAGTGGTGATCTCTGATAAGGATGTAAAATTTACCTCTGCTTTTAGGAAAGCTCTGTTTATGGGTTTGGGGACTCAAATACAGTTTAGCACTGCATATCATCCCCAAACTGATGGACAGACTAAATGGATGAATCAGGTGCTAGAGGATATGTTAAGAATGTACATAATGCAATAACCAACGAAGTGGGAGGAGTATCTCCACTTAGTTGAGTTTTATTATAATTATGGTTACCATGAATATCTGGGAATGAGCCCATTTGAAGTATTATATGGGAGAAAATGCAGAGTGCCTACCATTTGGAATAATCTCAAAGATAATTTTGTATTAGGACTCGACATGCTCGTTGAAATGGAGAAGACAATTAAAAAGGTGTGTCAAAACCTAAAGGCTGCCCAAGACAAGCAAAAGATTTATACAGAAAAGAAGAGGACCTACCGAGAGTTTCAGGTGGGAGACCATGTTTATTTACGAATTAAACCTAAACGAAGCACATTGTGGTGGGGTAGTTGCGCTAAATTGGCACCCAGATACTGTGGTCTCTTCCAAATTCTGGAACAAATTCGAACGGTAGCTTACCGGCTAGTCCTACCTACTCACATCAGGATTCATGATTTGTTCCATGTATCATTATTAAAGCGATATATTTACGACCCTAGGCATGTGATTAGTTGGCAAGATATGTAGATAAGTCATATATTGAATGAAATGCGAAATAAAAATTGCAGATGTGATTGATATTGATACCATCAACCTTTTGGTGCAGGATGAACTAGATAGAGAACTGTTGGTAGAACCTTTGCAAATTATAGAGCAGAGAGAAACAACGCTATAGAGGGGAGCTATCATTAGGGGATTTTTGAGGTCTAAAATGGGCATCCTAAGGAAATTATAAAATAATAGTGGAAATAATAAAATAAGATTAGATTACATCATCAAATTGTAGAGGGAAAAAAGAAAAAACTAGTTTTTCAACTCGTATTTTCGACTTATCTCCCTATGGGTTTACTCAATATTTGAGTGGAAATACTCGTTGGATGTAGAATTTGATTCCTCATCCAAGGAGTACCCATGTTACATAGTTTTGATGGACCCTGCTACACGAAAAATGAGAAATACATGAAAATTTTGATTGCAATCACACGTTTTCATGTATTTCTTATTTTTCTTGTAGTAGGGACCATCAACTCTTTTTCTACTTCCATGTTTATCTAAAACAGTGATTTTAAATTCTTGTAGTAATAGAATTCACAAACTTATTCAACCATTTGTCATTGGTTTATTTGTTAAATACAAATAACATAATGATCAATGTTAATAAAAGTTTCATAGACAATTATATAATGTCTAAACTTATTCAAGGCATGTACAAATACAAGTGTTATGATCCTTGCACATGAAAAATGGTAAGAAACCAATAATTAGAATCTTATTCAAGGCGAGGGGGGGGGGGGTGCGACCTCCTTTTATGATGAACACAATGTGTAATAAAATATTTGATGATTCTAAGACTAGGTTTCCTTAGTATAAAAATAGGATACAAGGGATACAATTATAATAAAATGGGACACTAAGAGGTTCTAGCCTATATAACAAGATAGCAATAGAAATATAATAACTGAATATCTAGGGCTTAATAAGGGGTTTTAGGGTTAACTTGGGGCTTATATAGGGCTTAAACATGTCCCTATTCCTTAAATAACTATTATCCTCAACACTTGACTAATTGCTAATGATTTTGTCAAATAAGCCATCTTCCCATGTCATCTCTTCCACTGGTAGGTTCTTTTGTTTGATGATGTACTCCACAATTGTTGAGTTATTTGACTGCTTAATCCTTGAGTCAAGGATTTCTTCTACTTCTAGTATGATTTCCCCTTATTCCAGAGGAGTTGGTGTGGAGGGGAATGATAAGAGGAATGGTAATCCATGGTGGAATATGGCTCGACATTAAGATCCACACTGCCCAGGTTAGTGTTCGAACACTGGGATCGATCCATAGATGTGAACGTGTTTTTTTGTGTAGGGGAAAAATTCAAATTACCGAGGAGGCTCATTGTTTTCTACTTTACTAAAATAAAAACAAATCCATTTAAAACAATGGCATGCCAGAAAGAAAAAGAAAATGATTGAGTAGAGAAAAAAATAATTGATCTTAAAACTAATTATATCTCTAGGTGAAGTTGTTGAATCCAAGGGCACACGAGATCTCAATGGCAGCGAGCAGAGAGAAATGAGGATTACAGTAAGAATGGCCAGAGATAATTGAATTTATTTATTTCATATATTGATCCCAAAAAGTGTATGTATTTTGTTGTTGAATTAATTTTGGGAATTTTACAAGTATCTTTATTTTTTTGTTAAATTTATTCTGGGAAGATTTCAAAATCCAATGGTCAGTAGTAAGGTTAAGCAAAAACATTGACCTCACTACTGTTAGTGAGATCCAAAATAAATTTTCCTAAATCTATCATAGAAATAAAAATGTTGGTATTTTTCTTTTAACGAACCATTATTGTGTGAATGTCACGGTACATCCATGTGAGAGCTGAGCTTAATGGGCCTGTGTCAGAGAGAGGAGCTTCATGTTTCCCACTAATAATCATGAGGTGGTTTGATGGCTTGATCCACCATCAACAAGACCTATAGTGACAACTTCAATAAGTCAAGCACATTTAAAGAGAAAAAAAGAGCAAAGCCAATGAATGGAGCAATAAGCATAAGAAGATGACACCTCAAGAAGCCAACATACTAGCCATTACCTTTGTTTAGAAGTAGCATGCAAACATCAAATGATCATCACTAGAATATTTAGAACCACCAAATGCAACTTCAACAATCATATCAACAAACTCAATATCACTTGCAAAAATACATCAAGGGTAAAGCCCATGTATACAATCCTCAAAACATCTCCTACAGACTTATTATATCTCAAAAACTTGTTGTAAGTGTATGAATGAAAATGTTTTTTATAACCAAAATTAGTAGCAGAGCAACTTCAACCTTATCTAGTAGTTAGCTTCACTTTTCCACCAAGACACCTGCATGTGTGGGATAGGAAAAAGACAAAAGTGAAGAGGACTTGAGAAAGGGGGTTGTAATCATTTAGTCATGATGGGGGACAAGGAGTGTGAAGGGGTAAGTGAGGGCCAACTTAGTTAACAAAAAATCACTCTGAGTTTATTTTTCATGCAATGAACAAAGAGAAAAAATTTGAAAATAAATAATAATATAATAATACAATAAAAGGTGGACACACCACCTCTTGGCATGCAAAGGTTAGCTGCTACAGGAAGGGACAAAATTGCTACAGAAGAAACAAAGCTGCTACAGGAAGAACAAAGTTGCTATAGGAAGGAATAATTTGCTACAGGAAGCTATCAGAGTGCTACAAGAAGAAAAATTTTGTGTAGAACAACCACTAGAGCCTTGGAGAGCAAGAAAATATTTGAAGGAAATGGCACGGGTGCAAATATAGATGATACAATTGGAAAAAAAAAAATCTACAGGATGAAGAAAAATGTTACAGGAAGGGTCAACATCAACTCAAGAGGAGGGAGAAGGTCCACAAGGAATCCAAGAGCCCACTCCACAGCCTGGTATTGGATATTATTACAAATTTATACAAAAAGAGGTAGAACTCACCAGTGGATGCAAATTGCAAAATCCAAGGGGGGGGGGGGGCACGGCCTCCTTTTATGATGAACACAATGTGTAATAAAATATTTGATGATTCTAAGACTAGGTCTCCTTAGTATAAAAATAGGATACAAGGGATACAATTATAATAAAATGAGACACTAAGATGTTCTAGCCTATATAACAATATAGCAATAGAAATATAATAACTGAATATCTAGGGCTCAATAAGGGATTTTAGGGTTAACTTGGGGCTTATATAGGGCTTAAAAATGTCCCTATTCCTTAAATAACTATTATCCTCAACACTTGACTAATTCCTAATGACTTTTTCAAATAATCCATCTTCCCATGTCATCTCTTCCACTGGTAGGTTCTTTTGTTTGAAGATGTACTCCACAATTGTTGGGTTATTTGACTACTTAATTCTTGACTCAAGGATTTCTTCTACTTCTAGTATGATTTCCCCTTATTCCAGAGGAGTTGGTGTGGAGGAGAATGATAAGAGGAATGGTAATCCATGGTGGAATATGACTCGACATTAAGATCCACACCTCCCGGGTTGGTGTTCAACCACTGGGATCGATCCATAGATGTGAAAGCATTTTTTTGTGTATTAGTTACCATATTGTTGTATTTTTCCAACTACTCTTGCACTTCATCTAGTTCTCTGTGATTGGCTATCAACATCTCTTCGAGGTGAAGTAGCTTGGGTTGAGCTCATTCCAACTCCAGAAACAACCATGATGAGAGTTGCTTACGATCTTAGCTGGGCTACGATGCTACAATCCAAATTAAATAAAATGATAATAATAATGATTTAATTTTAGATTTATGAATTTAGAGCTTATATGCATATCAGTATGTGATCCTTTCTTTGTAGGGGAAAAATTCAAATTACCGAGGAGGCTCATTGTTTTCTACTTTACTAAAACAAAAACAAATCCATTTAAAACAATGGCATGCCAGAAATAAAAAGAAAACGATTGAGTAGAGAAAAAATAATTGATCTTAAAACTAATTATACCTCTAGGTGAAGTTGTTGAATCCAAGGGCACACGAGATCTCAATGGCAGCGAGCAGAGAGAAATGAGGATTACAGTAAGAATGGCCAGAGATAATTGAATTTATTTCATATATTGATCCCAAAAAGTGTATGTATTTTGTTGTTGAATTAATTTTGGGAATTTTACAAGTATCTTTATTTTTTTGTTAGATTTATTTTGGGAAGATTTCAAAATCCAATGGTCAATAGTAAGGTTAAGCAAAAAAATTGACCTCACTACTGTTAGTGAGATCCAAAATAAATTTTCCTAAATCTATCATAGAAATAAGAATGTTGGTATTTTTCTTTTAACGAATCATTATTGTGTGAATGTCACTGTACATCCATGTGAGAGCTGAGCTTAATGGGCTTGTGTCAGAGAGAGGAGCTTCATGTTTCCCACTAATAATCATGAGGTGGTTTGATGGCTTGATCCACCATCAACAAGACCTATAGTGACAACTTCAATAAGTCAAGCAAATTTAAAGAGAAAAAATTTAAGAGCAAAGCCAATGAATGGAGCAATAAGCATAAGAAGATGACACCTCAAGAAGCCAACATACTAGCCATTACCTTTGTTTAGAAGTAGCATGCAAACATCAAATGATCATCACCAGAATATTTAGAACCACCAAAGGCAACTTCAACAATCATATCAACAAACTCAATATCACCTGCAAAAATACATCAAGGGTAAGGCCCATGTATACAATCCTCAAAACCTCTCCTACAAACTTATTATATCTCAAAAACTTGTTGTAAGTGTATGAATGAAAATGTTTTTTATAACCAAAATTAGTAGTAGAGAAACCTCAACCTTATCTAGTAGTTAGCTTCACTTTTCCAACAAGACACCTGCATGTGTGGGATAGGAACAAGACAAAAGTCAAGAGGACTTGAGAAAGTGGGTTATAATCATTTAGTCATGATGGGGGACAAGGAGTGCAAAGGGGTAAGTGAGGGCCAACTTAGTTAACAAAAAAGCACTCTGAGTTTATTTTTCATGCAATGAAAAAAGACAAAAAATTTGAAAAGAAATAATAATATAATAATACAATAAAAGGTGGACACACCACCTCTTGGCATGCAAAGGTTAGCTGCTACAGGAAGGGACAAAATTTCTACAGAAGAAACAAACCTGCTACAGGAAGAACAAAGTTGCTATAGGAAGGAATAATTTGCTACAGGAAGCTATAAGAGTGCTACAAGAAGACAAATTTTGTGTAGAACAACCACTAGAGCCTTGGAGAGCAAGAAAATATTTGAAGGAAATGGCAAGGGTGAAAATATAGATGTTACAGGAAGGGTCAACATAAACTCAAAAGGAGGGAGAAGGTCCACAAGGAATCCAAGAGCCCACTTCACAGCCTGGTATTGGATATTATTACAAATTTATACAAAAAGAGGTAGAACTCACCGGTGGATGCAAATTGCAAAATCCAAGGAGGTAGAGGACATGGGCATCATGGAGGAAAATGTGAAAGAAATGAACAAGGAATTGAATGATTTAAGGCTAAGATAGTATGTCATGAAAGAGAAACTACAATTAGAAAACAACAGGAAAAGGAGGTACAACATTCCCATGGAATCCATCCAATGAAGGCAGCCATCCAAATCATATTCCATTGAGCTAAGGAAAGGAATTTCATGAAAAGACATCTGAGGCATAAAAGAAGAACAACAAGGCAAGAATTTGGATAGGTTGCTCAGAGGATGAGTAATAGTTTGAGTAGGGGGGTATGATGGGCCTCCAAATTAGACATAAATTAAGGCCCATCTAACCTTTCCTAGGCACATAAAGAATATATTAAATATCTCATTCTACACTTAATAATGATTTCTAGCATTAATATGTTCTTAGGAAGGTTTAGAAATAATTTCATATTATGTGCCTAATATTATTTTTTTTGCATAACATTGAGAGAATATGGAGTAAATTCTAAATGAGATAATATAGGGATTTTCTCCCTACTACAAGAGGACCAAGATTGGATAATAAATGAACAATATATTATGAAATTATTGTATAAATTCTGGAACAATATATTATGAAATTATTGTATAAATTCTGGAGCTCAAGTGATTGATAAAATCTAGGAATGTGCTTCCTGACATTTAATGCAGATTCCTAGTGTTGAGAACCAGATCCACTATTTGAGGGATTTTGGAGGGGAAAGCTTCCTCCTTTCAAGGAGAATGCTTCTTCATCATTTTGTATAACTACCAATTTGAATTGGCCTCTAGGGGCATGTATTTATTAGTCTTCTTATGTAGAAAACTTGTTATTTAGCAGTTCCACTTTCATTTCTAGCAAGGATGTACTTGAATTGATTCAAATAATGAAGTTTTGTGCCATTTTCAACTTCTAAAGATTGTTTTCCTTCATATGACTCTAAGTTTCCTTGGGCTTGGCTAGCCTAGGAGCCTCAGATCCTTCTTGTACAATTTCTTTATTTTCTTTGAATGTCTTTTTCACTTGCATCTCTTATTTTTGCATTTACTATTCATTCTTATTTTTTTGTAGGTTACACTGGTTAAATGATTGAAGTGAGTTGTTTTTCAGGTTATTTACAAATTCATGAGCATTATGAAGCCTTAGAAAAACTTTGAAAAGTCATATTCACCATTAAGCTACTTGGATTGGTTTACTAGTTCACAAATCTAAAATTTCTGGAAATCTCTTGTAACAAAATAATAGTAATTTTCTTCTATTTTGTAGAACGTGTTAATGAGATTCATTTGAGTTTATTCCACTTGTATTTGGTCTTAAAAAATTTCAAGCTAATAACAAAATTTACCCCATATAATTTTCACTTGATTAGGTTAGGCATTTGGTAGGTTAAGTAGCTCACTAGTTTTGAATTCCTAGTTTTTAGAGTGGTGATTTTCTGCTATTCTTTAGCATGTGTTAACTTTGGTATTTTAAAGTGATTCCAGTTGGAATGGATTCCTAATACATCACACTTAATAATTATTTTGTTCCATTCTGTTTTCATTTGATTTACTTGGGCATTCGATAAGTTATCTTTCTCCTGTAGTAAAATGGGGCTTCCTGTAGCACCTCCTGCAGTACTCTTGTAGCATATGTAAACTTGTCCAGATTTGCTCCAAAATCTTGGATGTTTTCCCTTACGCTTGAATAATGACCTCTAGTCTTTGAACCATGATTTAGTAATACCAAAAGACCTCTTAAGCCTCGCCTCTTCTCCATTGCAATTCACCTTTGCAGTTATGGTTAGTGACAAGATTCATGATTTGAAGAGCATAATGATGATTTTCATGATTACTTCATCAAGTACCTTATGAACTCTGTTGAAAAAATCTATTTTTAATGTAGTGATTAAAGAATTATTTCATGATTAGGTTTTTTCATACATCTTAAGCTAAGGTTTCCATTTCCAACATTGTTATTTCTATTACATAGGCTAGGTTTTCTTTTGATGCAACAATTACATTTTGCAAATAGAATAATTTTTACATTCATGCAAGTAGGTTAACCTTTACATTTATGAAAAGTAGATTAACATTTCCATTTATGAAAATAGATAAGAGTTTCCATTTTTGTAATTACTCTAGGCTTGATTCCATGATATCCACTTCATTACATCAGATCAATGAAAGGACACATTGCATGTTGCACATATAGGGTCGACACCTCTTAAGTTTGTATGAACCTCGGGTTAATAATTTAAGTTGGCAGCGTTGGAATGATCTGTTGTTGACTGTTAGTTTTGTTGTGCTAAAAAAACAAATGCTTATCTTTTGCTTCATGTGCATAGGTTTCCTTATGGTGTTTATGAATGAAAATATGTAAATTTGTTAAGTTTTATGTTAAGTTAATGAGAAAAATAAAATTAAAATCAAGTATTGAACAACAGCAATCAAATGTACAACAAACCATCAAAATGAACACTTAACATACTATTTTTATGACGGAGTTCACCCCTCCTGGGCTACATCTCCTTGGTCCAGCTTCCATGGCTTAGAACATCAAAATTCAATGTGCTTAGAACATCAAAATCATCTAGGAACACCTTTTCCTAGTCCCAATTTGGTTGAATTTTGCAAAAGTTATGGCAAAAACTATTTATCCTAGTAAAGCTCCACTAAAATTGGAGAACTCCAGTTAGTCCCGCTAAAGCTAGAGGAATATCCAAAGTTATTGGATCCGCTATCTTCTCCACCAAGTTTAACAATAGTCTAATTATGGATAAGCGCAATTAATTATGTGTTAATTGGAGGTTAGCACTAATTGCATGGTTAATGGATAACCCATTAGCATTAAATGCAGTAGTGTTCACATATGGTGGTGGTAAATGGTTACGGTTACCATTTAGTTTTTGCGGTTTTATTGGATAACCGTTAACCATTAACCATTTGATTGTTTGGTGGTGTTCACATGGGAGGGGTCTAGCCCGCGGGCTGGCTCCCTCCTCCCCCCAATCGCCAAGACATAACACTTTATATATAACATGTGACCGTTATTAAGAACTATCATGGTGGTAGAACGGTAAGGTGTGAGGTTTACATGGGCAAGGTCATGGGTTCGACTCTACCGACTTACACATTATTTTTCCAATGCATGCCATTGACACTGGTCCTTTGGGGAGGGACACGTGGCGGCCTCCGGGCTTGCCACTTGTCTCCTCCTCATTGGTCCACATCCGACCAGTAAAAACATGCGACATCACCAACTTGCAAACAAATAAAAACATGACACTTGGCGAAACTTGATAGGCAGTTGACCACCCTTTAACCCTTGCCTAGTCACCTACCACATCAGTAGTATGGACTATTGACTATGTAGTGACTGTACTTTTTTTTCAAAATTTCTGTTGTTTGGAAAAGTGGACAGAACGTGATATATTCCTCATACAAACTCCATTTTGAGTGAAACGAGTTACGTTGGGATTGTATCACCGATACGGATGTTGTCGTTCAGGTTTCGAGCGATTATGATAACTTTTACTTTTGAGCTAAATAATGAGCACCTGATCATGGAAGTTGCAACATTCTTATTGCAATATTGAGGCTCATCACTTGGAATACATGTCCCATGAACTTGGTCTTATTTTTCCTTTATTAAATTTATTACATCAATTTCTAACCAACCATTGAGAGAACATCACTTCCCAATAAAATTAAACATGACTCTATGTTTGAAGCCTTAGCTTTGCCATCTGAAAAATCAAAATTAAAAATATTGCACATTAGTGTTCTAATAACATAGAAACTAAAGGTGAAATTTGATTCAAATTTTACCCTTTCCTAGTTTGGAGTAGGATCCAATTTTACTCTTCCCTAGTTTGGAGTAGAGATTGTGTCTTTTAGGTGCCTAAAGTAGTTCCTTTAAAACTTCTCCAACTTAAAATATTTGAGACTTAAAGGATTTGTATTGACATAAACCATGTTCTATTGATCTAGTAAAGTTGGTTTTTGTGTTGTATGGATTATTCATTTTGCTTGGTTTCTTCTGCGGATGGTTGATATGCCTTATGTAGAAAGTGAATGTGAGGCTGAAAGGCTTGTGTGTATTTTTGCAGATAGTTGATATGGCTTATGTAGAAAGTGAATGTGAGGCCAAAAGGCTTGCATGTATTGCCACTATCAAAGCTCATAAATTAAAGAGAATTGTTGATGCATCACTAGATGATGTGCACCACTACTCAATTTTTGGTGGGTTAAGATGTAGTGTATGGAGAAGCATAGTTGTGGTGTTAATCCACAACAAGATTAAATTGTTGCTGCCTTTCGAGCCTGATGTTGCTATTGTGGCTACATGGAATGTGAAATATGTAAGTGATCAATGCTTATTAGTTTTACTTTTGTTACTGATAATTGAATTGTTTCATCATTGCTACAATCACCTTGTTTGTAGAGAGTTGTGTGCTTATGGGGCTAGTAAGGCCTAAAAAGTTTTCAATTATCCTTATGCCATAAAATTTTTCCTTTCTCAAGGGAACTCAAAAGATAAGGCTATACACATACCTTGAAGGTTCGTACAATCATTTTTTCATTGTCATTGAATTTTTGGTTTTTATCGTGCAAAAGGTTTTCAACCTTATTTCGTTTAGTTGTCAGAATGATTTAATTTATTTTATGCAGTAAAAACCAAAAAACAATGAGGAGATGCTTCTCTTCACATTTATATCTTGTGGCTATGGTTTTAGATTCTATGTTAATTCCTGTTACTATTGTTTATTGTAGGGTTGATTGTTTTTGTTCAGTTTGTCAGGCATAACTCCTTTGCCTGAATGACTTGGTTTTCTGATAGAGTAAGTGTTGGTGACCATATCCTTATAGTATAAGCATTTGATTATGTTAACTAAGGTTTTGAATTCTTTATGATTTTTACAACATACCAAGATTGGTGATGGCACTGTGTTATATACTTTCTAGCATTTTACACCTACCCTACACATGTGTTCCTATTCATCATGGAAATTTGAGGTCTAAAATGAGCCTCCTAAGGAAAATGTACAATCAAAATCCACTTTGTGAGAACCAATCACATTTTAGGAGATGACATCATCCCCAATGGTTGAGGTGGCATTGCTCGAGTTAAATGTACATCTCATATTATCAATGGTGGATAAAAACTCATGGTTAACTATGGTAGTGCTCTAAGTATTTTTAAAGTCATAAAGTAAAGACTCATAATAAAAGTTATTTCACACTTTTTGAATAAACTATTATTATTGTCATTTCATATTTTTTTGAAAGAAACAATGCATATCTCTATACAATCTTTATGTCTTTACAAAATTCTCAATAAATATTATATTGGTATATTTTCATATATTTATTTTTAAATTATATATTCATATAATTTAATTTAATATTACAATTTCAAATTAATTATAAGTTAATATCTATACATATATATTATACATATGAAAGAAAAATAAATAAAAATGTAACCTTCTAATTTTAGGATAAATGAAATCTATGAATAATAATTATTACAATATTAATAACAATACAAACATATTAAAATTAAAGGAAAAATGTATATTACTTTTGTATGATTATGTTTTTTTTAATAAATTGATCTTACAAATTCCGCTTAATTTCAAGTTATTACGTCCGAAACAAAAAATAGATCTTTAATTTTTATAAATTATTTGATAAACTCTTACACAATTTTATGACAACTGTAACAAGTTTATAAATTAATACATAAAATAATATATTACATTTATTATATTATATTATTTGACTTTTATATAGTATATTAATACATGTTATATATAATTTAATTGTAAATTTAAATTAATATAAATTTTAATTAATAATATATTTATACCATCAAGAATTTATGAATTTATATTTATAATATATTTTAAGTTATTTAACTATAAAGGACAAATGCATTAGTTGTTCAATGATAAGGACTTTTTCTTGAAAAACTCATTTCTTAATTATAATCATATCAATACAATTATTTTATTAATTTTATTTTGGTACAAATTTTCAATTAAATTTAACTATGGTCACATGAATTGTGGTGCAAAAAGTGAATTGCAAATTCATAAATATTAGTTTATTGGTTTAGCTATTATTTTATTATTTCCTAAGGAGACCCATTTTAGACCTCAAAATTCCCCTAATGTGGGTTTCTTATTTAATTGTTTGATATATGGAAAAGAAAGTATGTGTGATTTGAAGTTTATGTTCATGATTATGTTTGATGTTATACTTGGCCAACTCTAAGTGATTGAAATTAAGAACAGTGCCTATTTCCCATCAACTACAATTGAACTAACACACTAACACAACATATGGTGCACATCCTTCAACATTTTTTTGCATAGGCCTTTGCATAAATGTGGTGCCTATTTCCTTGTAGAATCTCTGGCACATTACCCTATATCGTGAGTCTCCATATCTTCTTAAAATGTTGTTATTCACCCTCATCTAATCCACATTATTCTTTGATACCTCTATTTTGAAGGGATTTTTCCATCATGTTTGCTAGAGATCTTTTATAATTTTTCTCTTTGCAGTTGAAGGTCTTTTAAATGCTACTTCTGATAATGCCACTGAGATGATCATTTTAATTTATGCCCCAAAGAATTTGATGATTCATGTTGTACAACAATTATTCATGGGTTCCATACTATCAAATATGTTGCTTGTGCTCAGAACAACCTTTATAAATGGTGGTATCGTACACAAAAAGAAAGAACAAACTTTTAATAAGGTACATTGAAGTCTTGGGTGTTCATCATTGCTAGACTTACATGAATTTTGGCTTTCTAAATGTTTTGCAATCCATATGACATGCACTTAAATAACACTAGAATGGTTGATATGTTTTCTACAGGCAATTTTTGTTATTAATTTGGGATTATTATTGATGGTTGTTATGGGCCTGCTTTTCCAAGTTGTATTGCACTTTACTCATATGTGAATTTATACTAGTCAATCAGAGTTATCTCTTTCAATATTTACAGGTTGTGTCATGTTTTTAGCATATGTATCTTACCTTGTCTTCCAATTGAAGAGTCATCCAAATCTTTATGGTTGTGGTATTGAGGTTTGTGATTGTCCTTTATTCTTGTTTACCTAGTTGTAGTGATTTTTTCATTGTTTCATAAGATGCATGTATCTAGAAATGCATAGTCTGATATGGTATTTTAGATCTTTCCATTTCTAGTAGCTGGATATAATTAAGTCAAGTAATTCAATAGATCATGGATTCAAAGTGCAATCACTTATAAGTTGTCCCCATATATAAGTAAGGAAAGATAACATTTTCACTTTGGTTCCAATCTCAATAGAATCTACATCTCATCTAAAGATGTTAATCCAAGTAGAAATATATGTAGCCAATTATGATTAAACATTGTAAGTTGGCCCAAATGAAATAAAGTAGCCAATCCATGAAAGGTTGAACAATACCATTGTTTATATGAAATTAAAAAAAAAGTGCAGATTCTCATGCTCACTTGTCTAACAATAAGTTTTTCTCAAAAGATGATCTCTTTTAAAACAAGAGAGGCAACAACCCATGCCCAAAAGCTTTAGCAACTTTGCAAGTCCACATTTACATGCTTAACATCTCATCTTTGAGACAAATCAACTAGCAACTATCCAAAAGACTAAAGCAATGTTGTCGACCATTAACTGCCAAATTGCATGGAGGACTAACCACATGAGTACTCTAGTTATATCGATAGGCATATTTTTATCCACGGTTTGGCACAAAATAATCACATGTTTAATGAAATATCATACACCAATAGGTCTAATTGTTTCAATTGTTGTCTAAAGTGAAGAAATGACCATATATAAGTTTTTTTCTTTTAGTTTTCTTAAGAAATTAACAATTATGATTTTACACCATTACTAACACGGTAACTGTATAATTGATTGAATACATGTTAAATTTTTAGCCCGACATTTTCTCTTCAGTTTCTTGAGAAATCTTCCCAATTGTTTTCTCTTTGATATCTAGGGAAATTTTCATTGATGTTTTCTCTTTTGGAGATTACTTTGGACTTCTTTCAGGATTTGAGAACATACATTCTCTAAAAGCCTCTATGACTAGGGAAGCTCTGGCTACACCTTTATTAGCAAATAAATTACCTATTGACGCTTATCAAATACATTTGTTGTTTTGTTGGTCTTAAAAGTGGAGTGGTACTTTCAGATACCTTGACACTGACACCTTTGAAGCCATTTTGATTCCTTGTCTTGAATGGTTTGTTTCCTGCTAAGACAGTGACTGAGGGGATAACTTGATCACAGTTTTCAATGTATCTCCTTAATTTGTAATCCATCAATGACTTCCCATAGGGCCATTTCTGTTCCTTCTAAATGGGGTTGTGATCATCCATATTTAACATAAACAAATTGTCAGACATAATTATAATAGAAATTGTATAGACTTGTGTAGAGCCAAGAGCTTTTGACTACAATTGAGAGTTTTCCAAGACAACCATGTACCCAGGGCTTCGTAACACATACCTTCTCTTGTGTAAAAGCCTTTCTTCTTCATCCTTTTTCTTGCAAGAGCTGCCACACTTAAGTAATCTACCAAAATTCCAATCTAATAATTGTTTGAAAATTAATTACCATATTTTTCAAATTCTCTTTAAATCACCCGAGTCGGTGATTTTGGAAGTGTTGGTTGCACCAACTATGCCATATATATTGTAAGGCTTGCTATGTGATTTACATTAACATGAATAGCACTTTACAGAAGATGGTGGGCTAGGATATGACAAGATGCATTCTTTCCCACGACCAGTCAACCCATTTAACTACTAACAATACGCATTAACTACTAACAAAATGCCTTAAGTGCCAATAATAAAATAATATCAATAGTAATATAAAATACATTTAAATAATTACAAATGAAATAATTTTAAGATATGAATAATGTTTTAAAGATAGTGCTTATCTATATAAATAATTATAATTTTATAAATGACGCTTGTGCTTGTCCAAACAAAAGTTACAATTTCAACTACATATGATCATTTATTGTGATTAGATGGCTTCTTTCTCTCCTTTAAATGTGCATGTAATCTTAGTTACCTATTGTTAAATTACCTTTAATTGAAGATAAAAATTACTCATGTGAAAAATAAATTATTTTCAATATATTTATATTTAAAAATATAAGAATATTTTTTTTTAATTATAAATATATATTTTTAATTATAAGAATAAATTATATCTTAAATAAATAAATAAATTAAAAAATAGATGAAAAACATTCAAAACAAATAAAAAACATATATTTATACAGTTTTGAAATAATAATATTAATTGTTAAAGCTGAGATTTTGTTTTAACTTTATTTAAAGAAAATCATATTATTCATTCAGACGTGGAATTTTGATTATGGAATCAGAGAACCAACAGAAAAGCAAAGTCGAAATCAAAATTTAAGTTAAATCGATGCATTGCCATTGTCTTTGTATTCTTTGCATGTAGCTTATATGCAAAAAAATTATGCATAAAAAAAAATAAAAACAATGGCATTGCCACCACTTGGCTCTTGTCACAAGTTGGAGTAATTTGTATTATACTTAAGATTGGGGGTGTTTAACCTTCAAGCCTTATTATAAGGGGCTAAACATGCCTTTTGAAATTGAACCTTGATAAATAAGAAAACAAACCATATTCTCTATCACTCAAACCATCAACTTGAGACAAAATGATATATACCATTAAAATTTAGGAAAAAAAAGATTAACAATTTTAGTTTAAAAAAAAAAAAAAAAAAATTAAAAATTCAAGTTTTAAAAAAAGATTAAATTCAAAAATAAATTTAAATATATAAACAAAATATAAAAAAATATTATATTTCAATATTAATATATTAAATTAAACTATTTTTGCATGTAAAATAAAAAATAATTAAAATTATACATATAGCTCACACAACACATCTCTAAAGATATCAAGTAGTATAAACCTCAAACGAAGAAACTTTTCTTCAAACAATAAAGCTAGGTATACTTGCACGAGTACATAGGTGACATATAAGAAGTCTATTTTTTTTTTTAAATGGTAATTGGTCAAATCATTTAAATAATTGTAGGTAGTCAAATATAGTATTGTTTTCAAATATAATTAGAATATTTAATTAAAAAAATATAATTATTAAAACCTCTAACAATACAGTTGTCTTCTAGAAAAATATAAGTTATTATAATCTATTGCTATGAGAATTATAAATTTAATGATAGGTTGTAATATGATGTATAAGACCATTTACACAACAGATACATAAATGCCATTATTTTTTTGTGAATGGTTAAATTGATTACTAATTTAATATTGAATTTTTCCTAATAAGTAACCAATTAGTATTAAGTTAATTTGATACTCAGTGTCCATTGTCATTAAAAGTAATAATAAAGCCAGCCAAGCAGGCAAGAAATATAAAGTAAAGAGATAGCAAATCAGATAAAATTTTTTTGGTATAAGATAAGAAATTAAAACTAAAGTATTGATTAACTTAACATGAAATATTTAATATTTAATTATTAAAAGTAATTTCAAGAAAGAGATAATATTGCGTAAATTAATAATAAAACTAACATCCACAATTAATATCTATAACAATAAAAATGATGTATTTAAAAATTAACTTTTTTAAAATAATTTGTAAATTAAAGATGTAAATTAATTCGTAAATTAAAGATAAAAAAAATTAATGTCGAAAATAAATAAACAAAATATCCTAAAAACTACAAATTCATTTTAATTTTGAGAAATTTTGAAAAAAAAATAATATGTTGATATAAAATGTATATTCTCAAAATTTCCATGCATTAAACTTTACATAATCAATTTTTCCCGTACATTAGAAAATTCATTTTTTGTGCTTTTATGAAAAAAAAAAAAACAAATTTATGCGTTAAAGGGCTCGACGGTCAATGAAGTCTTCAATTTTGAACCCTGGACTCGGATCTCTGGTTTAGTAAAAGTCAGCGGTCAATTTCGACGTTTGGTCGTCGGTTTCATGGTCCAACAACGCGTATTACGTTTTTGTTTTAGCTTTGCAAAAAGTATGTGAGGATGTTGAATTTGTTTATTTATTAAAATCTATTTTCTATAAGTTTACTCAAAAGAAGGATATCCAAAAGTCAATGACATATAAGTTGAAAGCATAATTTAACACAGTTGGGAGATTCCGACGAAATTCCTTTGTTTTGAGAAGGATATCCAACATTCAATGACATATATAAGAATTTTTTGATGTTTGATGACAGAATTTATTTTAGTTCACAGCATAATTTAAGGCAGTTTGGGAGTGGGAGATTCCAAAGATATTTTTTGTTTTGAGAAGGATATCCCAAAGTTAATGACATATATAAAAAAAAATTGATGAAATTTTTTTTTAAGTTCAAAGCATAATTTAAGGCAGTTTGGGAGTGGGAAACTTCGAAAATTTTAATTTTTTATTTTGGGTGGTTGGTTATACGCAAGAGAGTACTTACTTAGGATATTTTACAGGTAAAGGTTTCCATAGCTTGGGTATATGCTCTATGGCAGACCACTTTTTCATTGGGCCTAGGTTTGCCACCTCCAACTTTTCTTAATCTGGTCTTTTGAACACACACCACATTATGGAAAGCTTATTTATCACATGGTTTAAGGACATATCTAATTTTCGTACTCTCCTATTCTAAGTCATTTGGGCACAGGCTTTAAAATTGACGCCTTTTTACCTGTTTTCTGGGTTTTTACTTGTAAAATATAATTAATTCTCAAATAAACACGTCAAAGTAATTTGCACATAATTTTTAAAAATGTTAAAATGATGGGCATATTAAAAAATAAGAAATTTCGAATTATATATATATATCAAGTTGACATTGGGATATGTGGAGTGGCAAGATGATCTCTTAAGTACAAGCTTCAAGATCTTCAATAAAACCTTCAGACACCAAAAAAAACCAAAGCTAGATTTAATAATGTACCACATAAATAGTAAGATCTAGGATGATCAATGCTATCAATGAAGACACAAACCCATACTATGAAGTAGGTAAATTCAAATTAACAACCACCACCAATGCTTACAGCAAAAGCCAATACCTAAAAGCTAATAGCCATAGTCCATACATCAAAATATCGCCCTCATATGAAATGCAACAAGAGCCAAGGTGAGTTATGAATGCTCGGCGTCGCAAGCTGGCTAAAGACCTTGAACAAAAGCTTACAAATAGTTGAAGTGCTTCCTTATTCATGCTTAGAGGGTTCAATGGTTGAAGAAATTCAAGTGTGAGACAAAACCGTGGAGCATGAAAAATGGTGTCAGTGGGTTCAATTGTTTATAGCACCTGTAAACATAAAGGAGTGACGTGTTGAATTTGTAATTCCACTGCTGCGCGCGGGCCAGCATTCAACCGCGCCGTACCAAGTCAAAACCATCCAGCAGTAAACCTAAACCGCCAGGAAGCCATCGCACCACTCTTTGGCAAAAGTGGTTTCCGTACGATGGTGCTCACATGTGGACAGGCGTGACATCATCACCTGACACTTTTTGGAAGGTAACACTCAGTCAACTCACCCCTTCCGATATTGATTTCCCTCTTCCGATGACCTCCAGCATTTACGTCCGTCGATTTACCACAGTGCAACTTTGGTGTAAAGTACCGTGAAAAAGGTGTTCCGATATGCATCCTCGGCCGTTTGATTAAACTGAGAGTTTGATTAAACTGCTTGCTCTCCGCCGTTCGATTCAAGGGAAGGTTCACCGCCGTTAAAATCTTCAAAGTACATACGGGTCTGATGAATTATAAATACAGCGTGGACCATACCTTACGTCCCATACCTAAGTTAATACATTGTCATATTTTTGGTAAAGTTTTCAATGTTTTTGTTACGGCGAGTTAATATGGAGTATGGGCGAAATACAATGTAAGTTTTTTATTTATTTTTTTACATATGTTTTAATAGGAGCGTTGACTCCATTGCAGTTGTATTTTTTGTATTTACACACGGGGATTAAAAATGTGAAGTGTGGATCGCGCATAAAAAATAGAAACGAGGGAGTTCGCTGCAGCGAAGAAAAACCATGGAAACTACAGAGTAAAAATTTTGTATTGCAGGGGAGGAACGCACAGAAGTGCATAAATGTTTTTGGTTTGAAATGTAAAAGAAAGTGCAGCAGCATAGTAAAGTTTTTTTGGTTTGTAATGTAAATGAAATGCAAAGAATGCACAGCAGTGCAGAAGGAGAAATGAAAGAAGAAAACCAGTGAATAGTTTTGTTGAAATCCATGAATTGTTTCACACAGGTGAAAAGGTAAATGTGTAAAACTCTGTAATTTTGTTTTCACACAGCAGTGAATGTAAATGAAATATTTACACACAGTGGTGTAAAATTTCATAGGAGGCAGA
>APFE030766402.1:0-18493 GCA_000404065.3 Pinus taeda | reverse complement strand
ACATGGTCATGAGTTCATTAATTGACCATTTATCCTTATGTGTGTTGTATGAGATTTTGAAAGGTCCGTATTGGTGCGGAAGGGTGTTCAGGATGTAGTGCACGAGGAAAAGACTTCGATATTTCAACCTTGAGTTTCTTCAATTGAGCCACAGTGTCCCTCATCTGCATGATGTGCTCGTGCACACCTTTCACACTAGTGAGCCTTAGGGATGCGAACTTCATGATTAGGGTGCTTGCTAGTCCCTTGTTTGAAGTGATGAATTGATCATCAATGGCCTTTAGCAAGTCTCAGACCTTTTCATGCTGATCAACGAAACCACGAATACCTGCTGAAATTTTAGTCTTAATGAACATCATGCTTAGGCAATTAGATTTCTCCCATCGTTCATAAAGCATGATGTCCGCTGCAGTGCTCGTATTAATGAGCGTTGGTAGTTCATCTTTCCTAATAGCATAGTCTATGTCCATCTACCCCAAATGAAGGAGAACCCTATCCTTCCAAACCTTATAGTTATCTCCCTTAAGTTCAGGGATATCACAACAAATTTTAGAGAAATTTGCAGGTTGTACAACTGCATCAAAATTAAAGATCACATGCTTGTGTTAAAATTGAGGCCTAAATAAAATTTCATTTTTTACCAATGTAAATCATGCTCAGAATTGAAGCTAATAACATAAAAATTGATCGTGGGTTAAATTTTCAATTCAATCATATTCAATTATTCAATTATTCATAGTTTTGAACTTAATGATAAAACTATTAATTCATAATTCCTATGGGTAAGTTATGAACATTTTATCCTAATTAATTATATAAATACAATAAAAATTCTCGTGGGATAAAATTAATTATATTTAATATAATTAATTACAATTTAACGTCTAAATAATCTTTATGTGATCTTAACCAATCATAATATGTAATTTTATTTAATTAGAGATGTTGTGGTTATTCTGTAATCAATTAAAATCATATGGATCACTAGACATTATTTCTTACATAAATTGCATAAACAAAACTATACACAATACTTCACATTTCATGCTATGTGAAATGGCCTATACACAGTTTAATATGAAGCAATTAAAAATATGGAAAATAGAAAAACTCACACGAAACACTTAAAATTCACTTATAAGATTATAAACAAACCTTAATCAAAGTAAAAATAATGTTTCGTGAAAGGAATAAGTTAAAATGAAAAAAAACCCAGAAATAGGAATATTGGGTTGAATCATCTAAATTCAATCGTAATTTTAACAATTAAATTCTCGCCAACCATATTTCCACAACTGCATTTCTTCCTTAGAGTAATAGCATAAATCTATAAATGTTATTTAGCTGTTTCACTCACTAGTTTATATCTTTTCAAAACATTATTACTGCAGTTTAAACTAATACTAATGCCTGTTGTAGCTTTGTAGGACCAAAGGATAATGAAAAAAGGGCCATGGATAGATAATTCAACTAGGCGGTAGGCCAGTATGTCTATATCACCAAAGCAGAGATAAAGCATGGCTCCGATACCAAATGTAAGCAGAAATAATGATTATTCTATAACAATCAAAACTTTAACAATGTTAAATCTAAACTTTAATGCAGAATTTATTACTCAAAAGAATCTAAAATAAAACTTTAATGCCTAAGAAAACTACCTCTAGCCATTGATACTAAACACACTTCAAAAATAAACTTTCTGCTAAGCTTGAAGCAGTCATTTCTTGTATTTTCCACATAGCCCACCAGCTGCAATTCAGTCCAGCGCTTGTGCTTGCTAGTCTTTGCTTGCTAGTCTTTCCACAAGCGTCAGCCTTTCTATTTTCCACGTATCATTATTCACAGCAAAGATGTGAAAAATACAATTGTTTCTCACAAAAGCCGTCACGCCAAATGTATAAAAAGAATCAACGATAACAGTTGAAGGGAACAGGAAAAATATGCATAAAAGGGAGCTAAAGAATTCTGTAATTATACAGTAAATAAAATCTTTTTACAGATGTAGTAAAAGGGAGACTCGAATGTCCGAGACTGTTTTTTAAATAACTTAAATGATCTCTTCTTTACCACCTGGCTACTGTTTAAATGAGGCGCACTCCACCAGCAGGCACGTGATGGCTGGGTATCGAAATGACAGTGAGTGGAGGCAATATGCAGCAAGAGTAGTGAAGAACAAGCGGCACAAAAACCAGAAGCAATCATGTGCGTGGGACAACGCCTCTTAGATTTACAAAATTCACCTGAAATCCCTCAACCGTATGGCAATTCCAAGCGCTGCCTTCTTTGATTTGATGGTGTGAAACTAAAGGGGATTGAGATGCAAGCTTGGGGACCAAACATAAAAATATATAGCCAAACTTCCATCAAGCTTCTGTTGGCTATGTGTCAGGTGTTCCACAGATCATGGTAGACAACTCCAGATGAAGTAATGGACCACTTTAGAAGCTCCCAACAGTAAATTAATTAACTACAATTGATTTCGTTAATTTAAGGAAATTAATGCAATTGATTTCCAGAAATTAAGAAAATGACTGCAGTTCACTTCCGTAATTGTAGGCAGCAGTTGGGAAAAACTTAATAGAGCTTAACACGAAGAGACTTATTGGTAACTTGAAAATGACGACTGCTTCTAGATTTTGATTCATATGACGGCCACATATTTATAACAAATTACAATCCAATATATGGTAGTTCTCCTAAACTTCACCACATAATCCAATGAGCTATATATATATGGAAAAAAATTATTCATGATGAGAAAGTCTTTTGAGTGTCTGTGCGTATTCCTCGAGCGCGACATGAGGAGCTAACCTTTTCGCTGACGCCCTGCTAACAGCCCTAATAAGAAATTTTCATCATTTTAGATTAAAATCTTCCACACGGAAAATTAACAAATATATACAATGTTTTCGATTTATGTAATATATCTTCAAATTATGGGAATTTTTTTTATTTAAGTTTTTTTAATTGTGGTAATAATGATATTATTAATCTAAAAATAGAAATTGTTTACATTGAAAATAGGTTATATAGGAGATGTGTTTTTCATATAAATAATTGTAAATTAATTTTTGAAATATAGAGAAATATAAATAAGAAAAAAAAATATTATTTGCAAATGTTTTGTTATTTCTGAACTTAAGAGAGATCTGTCATGCACTATTAGGATATAACAAATAAATTATTTTTTGTTAAAATACTTCACTATTAATTTATTTATTTTTCTTTTCATATATAAAAAGTAAATGAAAAAAATAGTTGCTTACCTTTACTTATGTGATAGTGTGGAAGTTGCACATCTGATATTAGAAATTGAGCAACCACTCTTCCCATATAGATGATATCATTATTCACCCTATATATTGATTATAAATTAAGCAACCATTCTTCCAATATAGATGATACCATTATTTTTTAGAATGAAAACACCAATAAACCCCTCAATATTGAATAATTCAAAAAAAATGATATCGAAATGAAATGCGTATATAACAACCTCATCCATGGAGCTGGACACGATACCCTCTTGACTCTGGCATGTCCCTAGAGTGAACTCATGCACTATTGTGGAACTGGTTTCGTTGTGTTAACCTCCTGCTGCAGCAGGTTACTCATATTTCATGATTGACATTTTTACAGGCCAAATATGTCATACTTTGCATGTTGCAATGCTCCATATTTTCTACAGATGGCCAAAGACGTGTCCATGAGAGTGTGCTAATCTAAGTTCCACTGCTGTGTTCCAATTTTGATAAGCAATTCATTTTTGGTTTGAGGCATTTTTTATTTGGAGGACTTCAAGCGAGGCATGTCTAACTCCCCCCTTCTTCCTCTCCCCCAAATTACTCACTAACTTCCCTAAAGAGGTCAAGATATGCTTGATACCTCTTAGTTTCATTATTCTCCATATCATTTGCCTTGGTGAAGATCTGCTTCACTCAAGGAATGTACACACTTCTTCTATGAGTCATTTTCCCCCATTGATAGCCTAAGACATCATACTTAGCGCTTTTTCTCATCATTGTCATATTAACTACTAACTTTAATATGTAGCTCCCTATCTATTTCCCCTTCCCCTACTAAAACTATGTATATAACTCTCCTATATAATTATCCCCTCCCCCTGGTTGAAAAATAACCATATACATCCTTGGGAATTGCTAAGTTTATCTGAAACTTAGCAAGAACCCTCATTTCCCCCGCCGATTGCCGAAGTCCCGACTTAATTACATCCATCCATTTTGGGCCCCAGATCAATGGCTAACGTTTTATCGCAGCAACCCCACATATTGCTCCAATATGACGGAGCCGAAAAGCAATAAAAAGCAATTTTGAAGGATTTCGGGTTCAATGACCCAGTTTCATTGCAAATCCACCGATGAGAGTTCGCCGACGGGCCGGACCCAATATCAATAAAAGAAGGCCTTAAGGCATTTTCGAGTCTGCGGGGTTCATCGCTCGTCAGAAGTATTACGTGTTGGGACCCCCGATCCGCCGATATGCGATTTAGTGCCAGATGCTGGATCGGCCCGTGCCGGATCCAACGGCCAGGACTTAAAGTTGTCCGCAAGGCCCGCCAAAGCCAATTTTTCATTAAAATTTCATGTTTTTGACACATTTTCTGTGTTATTTGGAAATGGGCCATTTTCAAAGGTTTTGTATGCGGTGACTGCGCTTGCCCAGCAAAGAAGAAACAGTGGGTTTTGCAGCAATTTTCTAAGTCGATCTGGCCCAAAAAACACTTCTAAAGGCATGTTTCCTCCTCAGATGCCTCTAGAGCGCTGCTTCTCCATCAATTATGGAATTTTATCAGTTTAAAGACCATTTTGGGATTGGCCAAGCGCCGATAGCGTCCCAAAGGCCACGGAAAGCATTTGCAGCAGTTATTTTGCATTAAAAGAGCAGAATGGGGAGATTTGACAGTTTAAAGAGTATCAAAGAGAGAAAGTGGCCAGATTCAAGTGTCAAAGTATATCAGAGGAAAGATATGGCCTCATTTAATGTCAAAAAAGATCAGAAGAAGCGGCAAAGTGTATCAGTCCAGATCTTCCAAAGCAGATGAAATCAAAGGGCCCCAGTAAATGTAGCAAAAGCATCATTTGAGCCATAAAGGCTCACCAACTCACAATTTTACCATTTAAGGCAGCAGGACCACTTGAAGGCATGGAGGAAGGATTTCAAGGCAGAGTTATTACAGTGACAATGTATCAAGCCACATTTTGGAGCAGTACTGCTAAGCCCCATGCGCAGTTATGGCCATGAGGACAGTGCATGGCTCGAGGGATTGACATTTATTCATTCTTGAGGCTGTTGTCCCTGCGCAGCTGGTAGATAGGCATTCTTTCAGTTATTTGCAATAAATGTTAGGTCAGAAGCATTCATTTCTCCAGATCTGCTATTGTAGATATTTTGTACATTTTTTCTCTATTTATACCTCCCTCTGTATAGTGAAAAGGGTGGGTTGGTTGATTCACTCCAAGAGAGACTCGCACTGTATATCTGATATTTTCTATAATCAAAGACTTCTTACAAGCTTGGAGAATGGACTGTTTGCTGTGTTTAATGGTTGAAGAGTGACTGTGGAATTCTTGTGCTATTACATGACTCAATAAGTGCTTCTTATCTCTGTTTTCCATTTGTAAACGCTCATATTATCCATGTATTACCTTCTAAGTTGCAGAAAAAATGATTAGTTTAGAATTTGCTTGGCTGCACTCTATGCTCAATTTCTGTGGCTTCTTTATGTTTTCCTCTGAATTGGCTATGAAATATGAATTCCTTTTGGCTCATATTTCCCCTAATTCACCCATGTATGACAGTTATCTAGGAATTCTTAATTGCTCCTAGATAGAGCTCATTTGCCTTCCCTCTGTTAAGCTGAACGAGAGATTCTTAAGTGCCTTTCATCACTTAGCCTTCATTCCATCTCCATTTAGCTTGAATGTTGTTTTATGTGTAGCTATCTTGCTCCATATTCCTCTTGTGACCAATAAAACACACCGGCAGTCTTGCTCCATGACTCCATGCCCAATGGTTTGAACCTATCACACTACTCATGCCTCTCTGCTTGAAAGCATCATCCTTCCCACCAAACTCAATCAAAACCCCTGTGCATCATATCTAGCCTAAAAAAATCCCTTAAATAAAGCTAAATCATAAAGAGAGAGCCCTCTCTGACTGCTGGCAGGCTAGGACCTGCAGTCAAAAGCTTGGTCTGTGGTTACCTCGACCGTATCCCTTTAGGAGTCAAAAGGGACAACCTGAGTGTTGACATAATGGTGACTCCGCTGGGGACCTAAATCATTTGTTTATTACTGTACATCCCTAATTTTGATCAGTTTGCCTCATTTTCTGGAGAAAGTGTTTCATTTCTTCAGGGCTATTTTCATGTTTAGCTTTGATCTGTGATGGTGGACAGAGATCAGACACTTCAAGGTTAATTCATCCACCTGGCAACTCCACATCATCCTCATAATAAAGGCTCCACTGGAAAAATGAACCCAAAAGAAATGTTTAAGCAGATCAGGCTTTTGACTTGGATTATTATCCAAGGGATCATGTTCTTTCTCTTCCATAAAATTTTGCAATGTATATTGTATTTTACAGACGATTTTAGATCAGATTTTTATGATTTTTCTTTGGAAAATGTTGTTGAAAAGCCTCCTTGCATATCTCAACAACAACCTTCTAATGTTGTTGATGATCATCATATAGCCAAGGAGGAACCAAAAATAGAGCCCAGTCTTCTAGTTCCTGTATATACTCCTGTGTCTCGTAAATTTCCTGATAGATATAAGCCACTCGTTTTGCCTCCCGTGCTCAATCCATTGCCTAAGAATCATCCTGAGTATCTCCCAAGATTTGATGGAGACAATGGTATTACTGCCCAGAAACATATCCAGGCTTTTGAAGACTATCGTAATATCTTTGAAGTGGAAGAGCAAGATGTCAGTCTCAGGCTATTTGCCCTTTCTTTGCAAAGCGAAGTTAGGACTTGGTTTAAAGCATTGCCTGAGGCCAGCATCTCTAATCTTCAGCAGTGTTCCAAGCTCTTCCTTGATAGATGGGTGATCAAAGTTAGTTTCCTCTTGCTCATTCAAGATTATGATGAGTTAAAAAGGCATCCAAATGAAACCGTTCAACAATTCTCTGAAAGATTCAATCAAGTCTACCATTCTATGTCACTGAACATAAGACTTCCCCCTGATTTAGCTCTATTGCAATATCCAAGAGCTTTTGATCCAGAAATGGAATTTCGTTTGAGAGAAAGATGCCCATCCACCATGAAACAGATGCAGGACATGGCTGTGGACGTGGAGGCAAATCTGAAGATGAGGGAGAAACAGCGCAAGGCAGGGCAAGAAGAAAAACTTCTTTATTTGTTAAAAGAAACAGAGGAAGTGATGCAGAAGATCACAATGAAAGTGGAATGTTTAGAGCACCAGAACACATCTGTTTTGCAAGAGGAAAGTAGTGACATTCATGAACAAACCTGCCACAAAACAAATGACATATTCATACAGCCATACATGATGGAGTAGCCTCCTGATATACTATATGAATATAACAACTTCTCTTCTTTCAACTGCTTGCCAAAATACGATGAGTATAACGATGATTATGAGTACAATGGCCAAATAAGAAGCGCAGAAGAAACAGACCCTATTTTGGCAGAAAGCGAAGTTCAGGCTCAACAGCTTGAAAGCAGTGATCAGCGTGCTCGTTTCAGCTATGAAGAGGAGGAGGAAAATGCAGAAAATTTTGATTTCAGTGCAGGAACTTTACCATTTTGTTTCAAATCTTTTCAGTTTACTAAGGAGAATTGTCATGCTGTGTATAATCAAGTGTCACCAAGTGTTGATATTGATCCTCTAGAGGAGAGTCAAATCCTTGCTCAAAATGTATTGCCTCTAGTTTTGCAACCCCAAAGGGACATCAAATATCAAATTGAGGAAGACTTAGAAGCAGCAACATGTGATCAAATGATCCAAGTGGATCCCCTGCCTCTTGGTTTTTAGCCATCTCAAGTATTTGAAGAAGAAGAAGAACAACAAGCGCAGATCAGTCAAGTCCCATTTGAGCCTGTTTGTAATGAGTTGCAAGTATCGCTCCAAGTTTTGAATAATCCATCAGATGGCAGGCTGAGTGATGAAATAAATCATTGCCCTTCTCCATTAGAAGGCTGTAAGGCTCAACGTCAAGTTGCTGATGATCTTCCAATTCCAAAGCATGATAGCTGTCCCAAACCTTTGTACAGTTCTTTAATTCAGCCCAACAATTGTATATATATGTTGCAGGACAGTTTTGTACAGTGTTTAAACACAGTCAGTAGCTTCCTAATCTTCTCAAAGATTAACAAAGCCACATCAGATTGCAAGATCTCAGTTTTTCTCACCAGCAAGCACAAGAAACAAAGCTCGTTCGTGCTCATAATACTTAAGTGGCTGCATTGGATATTTCATTTCACCTAACAGCAAAGTAAGTGCTGGTTAGGGTAGGTAGGTAGAGTCAATAAGGCAGCCAGCCAAATGGGAATTTTGCATAATACAACAAAAATTGAATACAAGGCAGTCTGATCTGCTGTTCTTGGCTTTTCACAAGGAAAATCCATCCCCAAGTGGAGCCATTGTTAGCCTCCTGCTGCAGCAGGTTACTCATATTTCATGATTGACATTTTTACAAGTCAAATATGTCATACTTTGCATGTTGCAATGTTCCATATTTGCTACAGATGGCCAAAGAAGTGTCCATGAGAGTGTGCTAATCTAAGTTCTACTGTTGTGTTCCAATTTTGATAAGCAATTCATTTTTGGTTTGAGGCATTTTTTATTTGGAGTACTTCAAGCGAGGCATGTCTAACTCCCCTCTTCTTCCTCTCCCCCAAATTACTCACTAACTTCCCCTAAAGAGGTCAAGATATGCTTGATACCTCTTAGTTTCATTATTCTCCATATCATTTTCCTTGGTGAAGATCTGCTTCACTCAAGGAATGTACACACTTCTTCTATGAGTCATTTCCCCCATTGATAGCCTAAGACATCATACTTAGCGCTTTTTCTCATCATTTTCATATTAAATACTAACTTTAATATGTAGCTCCCTATCTATTTCCCCTTCCCCTACTAAAACTATGTATATAACTCCCCTATATAATTATCCCCTCCCCATGGTTGAAAAATAACCATATACATCCTTGGGAATTGCTAAGTTTATCTTAAACTTAGCAAGAACCCTCATTGCCCCCGCTGATTGCCGAAGTCCCGACTTAATCACATCCATCCATTTTGGGCCCCAGATCAATGGCTAAGTTTTATCGCAGCAACCTCACATATTGCTCCGATATGCCGGAGCCGAAAAGCAATAAAAAGCAGTTTTGAAAGATTTCGGGTCCGATGACCCAGTTTCATTGCAAATCCACCGATGAGAGTTCGCTGACGAGCCGGACCCGATATCAATAAAAGAAGGCCTTAAGGCATTTTCGAGTCCGTGGGGTTCATCGCTCGTCAGAAGTATTACGTGTTGGGACCCCTAATCCGCCGATATGCGATTTAGCGCCAGCTGCTGGATCGGCCCGTGCCGGATCCAACGGCCAGGACTTAAAGTTGTCTGCAGGGCCCGCCAAAGCCAATTTTTCATTAAAATCTCATGTTTTTGACACATTTTCTGTGTTATTTGGAAATGGGCCATTTTCAAAGGTTTTGTATGCGGTGGCTGCGCCCGCCCAGCAAAGACGAAACAGTCGGTTTTGCAGCAGTTTTCTAAGTTGCTCTGGCCCAAAAAACACTTCTAAAGGCATGCTTCCTCCTCAGATGCCTCCATAGCGCTGCTTCTCCATCAATTATGGAATTTTATCAGTTTAAAGACCATTTTGGGATCGGCCAAGCGCCGATAGTGTCCCAAAGGCCACGGAAAGAATTTACAGCAGTTATTTTGCATTAAAAGAGCGGAATGGGGAGATTTGACAGTTTAAAGAGTATCGGAGAGAGAAAGTGGCCAGATTCAAGTGTCAAAGTATATTAGAGGAAAGATATGGCCCCATTTAATGTCAAAAAAGATCAGAGGAAGCGGCAAAGTGTATCAGTCCAGATCTTCCAAAGAAAATGAAATCAAAGGGCCCCAGTAAATGTAGCAAAAGCATCATTTGAGCCATAAAGGCTCACCAACTCACAGTTTTACCATTTAAGGCAGCAGGACCACTTGAAGGCGCGGAGGAAGGATTTCAAGGCAGAGTTATTATAGTGACAATGTATCAAGCCGCATTTTGGAGCAGTACTGCTAAGCCCCATGCGCAGTTATGGCCATGAGGACAGTGCATGGCTCGAGGGATTGACATTTATTCATTCTTGAGGCTGTTGTCCCTGCACAGCTGGTAGATATGCATTCTTTCAGTTATTTGCAATAAATTTTAGGTCAGAAGCATTCATTTCTCCAGATCTACTATCAGATCTGCTGTTGTAGATATTTTGTACATTTTTTCTCTATTTATACCTCCCTCTGTACAGTGAAAAGGGTGGGTTGGTTGATTCACTCCAAGAGAGACTCGCATTGTATATCTGATATTTTCTATAATCAAAGACTTCTTACAAGCTTGGAGAATGGACTGTTTGCTGTGTTTAATGGTTGAAGAGTGACTGTGGAATTCTTGTGCTATTACATGACTCAATAAGTGCTTCTTATCTCTGTTTTCCATTTGTAAACGCTCATATCATCCATGTATTACCTTCTAAGTCGCAGAAAAAATGATTAGTTTAGAATTTGCTTGGCTGCACTCTATGCTCAATTTCTGTGGCTTCTTTATGTTTTCCTCTGAATTGGCTATGAAATATGAATTCATTTTGGCTCATATTTACCCTAATTCACCCATGTATGACAATTATCTAGGAATTCTTAATTGCTCCTAGATAGAGCTCATTCGCCTTCCCTCTGTTAAGCTGAACGAGAGATTCTTAAGTGCGTCTCATCACTTAGCCTTCATTCCATCTCCATTTAGCTTGAATGTTGTTTTATGTGTAGCTATCTTGCTCCATATTCCTCTTGTGACCAAGAAAACACACCAGAAGTCTTTCTCCATGACTCCATGCCCAATGGTTTGAACCTATCACACTACTCATGCCTCTCTGCTTGAAAGCATCATCCTTCCCACCAAACTCAATCAAAACCCCTGTGCATCATATCTAGCCTAAAAACATCCCTTAAATAAAGCTAAATCATAAAGAGAGAGCCCTCTCTGACTGCTGGTAGGCTAGGACCTGCAGTCAAAAGCTTGGTCTGTGGTTACCTCGGCCGTATCCCTTTAGGAGTCAAACGGGACAACCTGAGTGTTAACACATTGTAAGTTGGCAGCGTATGTAACGAATAAGTAATATTATGATGCAACAAATAAGTTTTTGTCTATGTATATATCCGTTAGTTTACAACAAACAATCTCACCCCATCAACTCCTGCAAATATTCACTTGGAGGTACCTAAGTTTGCCACAGAAGAATTTCGATTGCATTTGAAAGACGGTGTCACATCCTCAACCTCTAGTCTGGAAGGAGACTGCAACATTGACAACCAACCGTTTACGGCGAACCAAGTTTAACTACCACTTGAATGTCTAAATAGTGGGATGTTGCTAAATGTAGATGATATTCTTCCATAGAACCCTAGCATTCTCTTCCAGTTGAAGGAAGACTGGCGATGGGGACATTTCTTAAAAAAAAAAAAAAATATCGGCTTCGGGAGATTTGCAATGAAATTTTAGTGAAATTATACTTGTATTTAAGGAATTTATAAGGTTGGTGAATTTTGTATACCCTTCCACAAATGAGATTCCAAGCGCGGAAAATGATAGCTTATTTTAAATTTTGATTTATATAAACTTCATCAACATTTATTTATTTTCCCCTTGAAAAGGGTACTTGTATTTTCAGATAGAAATGTACATGTTTTGAAAAAAATACGTTTAAAAATCATAATAGTTCAAAAAACAAAATCAAAACCAATAAAATTGTATATTGATAGCAGTCTTTATTTCATAACTTTATGATCACAACATCCTCGTATTTATTGATATCAGTTTTCGTTTTATAAATTTATGATTACAACATCCTTCCACAATATTCATTATGATTTCAAAATGCTATCAAATTTATTAATAAAATTGATATATTTCTAAATTTTTCAAGTTTTCTCTTCAATTTATTTTTTATCATTTTCAATTTTATTTTTAAATAAATTTTAATCAAATCTATTAATGAAAACATGTGATAACTATTTTTAATAACATTTATTAAATATTTAAATTATAATAGAGGTATTTTTATAGATGAAAGTTTTCCAGATTAATCATATCATTAGGATTGAGTTGATGTTTCCAACCAAAGATGAGCCACATTAGTTGGTGATGAACCACATTAGTTAGTTTGAAACGTGTACCCAATCCTAAGATGTGATTGATCCGGAAGACTTTCATCTACAATATGGATCACAAAAGTCTTAGATCTAACAGAGGTATTTTTTAATTAATTTATTGAATGAGATTTTTGTATTAATTTATTTTCAATTTTATTAGTTCATTAATATATACTTTAAAAAAAAAATATATTTTTTTCTATAATGTTTTTAATTTATTTACATTTATTGTGAAAATTTATTTAATAAAAAAAAAATAATATTTTAAAAATATACACTCTCCAAAATATTCTTCCATAATTGTAGACAACACTAACTCATTATACTCCCTGGTGAACTACATCTTTATATCAATCAATGATTATCATCCACATGGACCTTCATTTTCGTGGGTGATCTTCCTTCTTCTCATTAGTTCCATAGACTCTACCTCTCTTAGTTGGACCTTGTTTTTGGTCCCATCATTACTTCAACTTTGAACTCGTACTTTCATTTATCATCTGATAATGCATGTGTATGTTGGCATAGTTATCATTGATGGAAAAGGAGCAGCGAAGGGTGATGGCATGCACACAGGTGTTGTTATGGTTATTATGTTTATGTTCTATGCTTTTTATGCTTGCTTGAAAGAGTTGTGGTCACCATATGTTTGTAAGGTGTGTTGTGATGCTTGTTATAGTTGTAAGAGATAGATGATGAATTTTGCAAATGTTGTAGAGGTCAATGTTGAAGGTATGTGAATGTTTGTTGGAATGTGATGTTGTGATGTATTGCAAAGATTGCAGAGTATCAAGATATATTAGGTCAGATTTGAAGAAGTTCTTGAAGTGATTAAAGTGGTTGCAATTTTCCTGTGACAAAAGAAGTTTTCCTATTCACACAATATAGCTCTCACTCACTCAGTTTAGTCTTTGTTCAAATTTTCATTGATAGTACGCTCAATTACAAAGGTGTTTTAGAGGTGCATTGCTTAATAAGCTGAGGTGCATTGTTTTTGTGTTGTGATTCATTGCTTGTAGAGATGCCTTGAGAAGTTGTGATACAAGAAAATGCAGGACTGGATGAAGAATTTTTTATTTTTTCCTAAATTACAAGGTCTTAGAATTGTTTTGGCTTATGCAATCATAGTTGGCTGATACTTTTCTTTTAAATATTATTTGGTGAACCATTGACTGTTGGATATTTGTCATTGTGTATTTGGCTAGTGGCATAAAGTATGTTGGCATTGATGTCAACGGTAATGTTAGGAGATCAAGTTGGGAAGTTGACATTACTTGACAATTAACAAGTGTGTCGCCATTGATGTCAACGAGATCAACATGGATGTATGTGCTAGCATGATTTTTAGCAAGAAAACATGGTGTCCACTAGGCTAGTTGTGATGGCAAAAAAATGTTAGCATTTATGTGCTTGATGTGTCAAGCGCAGGGGGATTCCTATGGTTACTACAGTGATCTATAAAGAATCATTACAGTAATAGGTTTATTGGAGAAGCCATAAAATGATGGCTATGATGGTTGAGAGTCCTAGACCTTTGAGGAGATTCTACCTCAAGAGATCAACCTAGACACTCTTGGAGTTAGCACAATTGGTTCGTTCTCGGAAAAAGCTTTCCAATGGTATGTGGAAGTCCATGAATGGGTCCCAAGGTAAGGACCTTGAAGTCCTTATGAGGAGGCCGAATTTCGGACCTCGAATTTCGGGACCTCAGAACCCACGCGAATATCAGAGTAAGACGAATATCAAAGCAGGCCAAATATCGGAGTAGGCAAATATTGAAAGGCTAAATTTTAGAGGTCAGAGCCTCAGGATATTGGAGCAGGTAGAATATTGGGGAGCAGACAGAACATTGGAACCTTGAATATCAGAAGGTTGGCATATCATAGCCTCGAAGGTTTGGTACATTAGATTTTCAAAGTTTCGTAACTCCTTATTATTGAATTCTTTAAAAGCATCGAGGGTTGCCGAGAACAAGAATTATAAAGGAACTAGCTCACAAAACCAAAGAACCAACGACCCTTTCTCTCTCCTCTGACAGGACACATGGCAGTGGTTGATCGGCCCTCAGGAGCTTATGGTGGTCGATGATGTCAGCATAACGTGGAAGTACAAAGGACACATGACAGTCAGAGTCAACACTATTGTGTGGCCTAATGGGGAAAATACGAGTGACACATGTCACCACTACGGAGAGGCCACATGGATATCATGACCAGAGCATCACGTCATCTCGGAGGTCAGAATATTGGAGGTTAGGATTTTGTAACTCCTTTATAATTGCAATTTTGAAAAAGTCCCCATCCAAGGAGCTCCGATGTTGATTGGTGTTTAGTCATAGAGACCCAAATAACTAAGGGCATAGAGAAGGCTTAGCACTTAAGTGTTATTAAGCATATTGGAGGTTGGAGATTTTGAAACTTCGCTATAAATGCATTTTGAGAAAAATTTTGATGCCTACGAGCTCCAATGTGTTTGGAACTTGATGGTGAAATACTGAAGAACCAAGGATAAAGAACGATCATACAAGGAGATATGCCTTGGACAGGTCTTGAAGGGCTTAGCACCTAAGTGTTATGTCGTTAGTCACAACTCCTTATCCTATGGAGGAAAAACAAGAAGGGGATAAGCAAAAAGGGCTAAAGGCCAATCGAGATCTCGTAATTTCATAAGCTCACATTAATAAAAAGCTACGATATGTTGGAACTCAGAAACTGCAATACAAAGGAGTATAAATTCACTAATCACAACACCTGGTTTCATGGTGGAAAATCAATAGGGGGTGAAGAAAAAGGGGCTAAAGGCCAATTATAATCTCATGATTTCGTAAAGTCTAGCCTTAATTAAAAATATATGACCTCAAGAGTAAGAGGAGCAATTAAAAATTAATTAATTTCTCCTCAGGAGAAGTGAGCATATAGGATGAAGTAGCAACAACAATGAAGAGCAATCTCAATGCATCACTAATGATTGGTATTTGCATGATCTAGGTGGATATTGGTGGCCACCCGCCTATTCCATTTGGACCCCCATCATTGTTTCTTTCATTTTTTTTTTAGTTTCTTATTTGTAGCACAATTTACTATTTTTGGAAATTTTTTGGATTCTAAACTTTCAGAGCCATTTTGAGGCCTTGAACGACGTTTTTTGGGGAAAACTGGGAGAAATATGGGTCATGGACTAATGTTTCTCATTCAAAAGTTGTATTCCTCTGATAGATATTTCTAACGAGTTATTGTACATGTCAAACAGAGATAGTATGCCAAAGTTACAACCCCGGGAAGTTGATGTACCAATTTACCCAAACGGGGCACACAGTTTGGCGGTTCATCTCCTAGGCTTAGGTTTTTGGATGTTTATAGTTTTCCATTATTTCTCAATAATAAATAGGCCTTCAAGCCTCATTGTAACAGAGTTCAGAGGCATGTAGACACCACATCTCTTCTCAGAGATAAGCTACCATCGCCCAAGCTAGTCTGATTTCCATTATGTTTGTAAGCATATTTCAATATTTGATATTAATGAAATGAAGTGTGATTTCTACTACATATTTGTATTTAAGGTTATATATGTAATTTGTTTTGTTCATGTTTAAATCTGGATCAGTGGTATCAAAGCGGTATGCTCTTTCTCTGTTTTTCTTTGAATGTCCCCAATGAGGTCGGGATATAAAGAGTTAAGGCTTGAACTGGTCGAACCTTTGCAACACCAACCTCACAAATCCCAACGGCCTCCCAAGGTGGATGAAAAGAAAGAAGAGGGAGCAGGAGATCCTATCAAAATATTTCTCAAAGAATCCCTCGAGCGACAAAGGAACGCGATGATGGACAACTTTGCCCATATACTTCAGCGGCTACCTAAGGGTGACACATCTACTTCCGGTAGCGACTCTGGAAGTGCCACACCCTTTAAGGTACAAGTTGACTTTGACATTTGCATATTTGAGGGTTAGATAGATGCAGACGCTGTAGATAAATGGCTAAATCCGTTAGAAGGATATTTTTTCATTCATGACTTTCCAGCCGGGAAAATATCACTTTTGCACTTCTCAAAGCAGCCTCCCACGTCAAGGACTTGTGGGAAACCTACTGTGAGCAGAAGGATGAAAGTACGAACTCATTGTTTTCAGCCACACCCACTTGGAACTCATTCTGGGATGCCATCAAGGAGCAGTACTACCCTGTCAGGAGCTATGAGGATATAAATACATAAAGTGGACAATGCTGCGACAGGGAAGGGACCAAGATGTGTCGTAGTTTACCAATGTTTTTCATACCCTTTGCACAAAGTTGGGTATCAAGGATTTTGAGAAGCATTTGGTTCTCAAGTAATGTGGCTGCCTGCACAGGTACATCTAGGATGAGATGGAATTCCTAGACATCTCGCTCGGCGCGGCATACCGATATGCCGTCAAGATCGAGCAAAAGTTTAAACAGAAGAAGTGAGACTTTGGATCTGCGAATCTGAAGCAGGGGGAAGGTGCCCTCGGAACTTCAAAACAAAGGACAAAGCCATGGCAGGGCGGCCCAGGACAACCCACCAAAGCCACAAGCAAATAATAATGTCATGAAACCGAAGAAGGACAAAGGAAAGTGGTGTGAGTTCCATAAGAGCTCCACTCACAACACAAGTGAGTGTTGGGCCAAGCAGTCACTGGTGGCTGAGCTAAAGGCTTCAGAATCAGATGCATGTTTTGACTCCGAGTCAAAACCTGACAAGGGGAATGAAAAAGGGAAGCAGATTATCGATGCGAAGCCCAACGCACCGTTGCCACCACGAAGATCCAGAAGGAGGAACTCGAAGATCCAGAGGAGGAGGAGCGCCTCTTCCACTCCCAAATGTGGGTAAAGGGTTCCCTTCTACAGTTAATTCTCGAGAGTGGGAGCTAAAAGAACCTCATTTCAGAAAAGGTCATGAATCAGCTGGGCTTACTGACCACAATACATCCACAATTGTACACCATCGGGTGGCTTCACCAAGGATGGCATCTTTTCATGAGCCAATAGTGTCGCCTTCCATAAAACATCAAGCCCTCCACGGATAAGGTATTATGTGGCGTTGCTTCCCTTAATGTTTGTGATGTATTATTAGGTCAACCATACATATGGAAGTGACATGTTGTGTATGAGTCAAGGCATCATGTTGTTATTGTTACTTTGGGAAATAAGTTGTACGGGATACTGGAGGTAGCACTGCCTACCACCATCTCTTTAGTTACTACAGAACAATGTAGTATGCCCATTTCCAAAACCAGGAAATTTGTTTTCCTAATGATACGCCCTCAGGGAAAGAAGAAGACGGTGACCACGACCTCTAGACAGGGCCCCTCCACACGATGACAATAGATGGACAAGGTCGTGGAGGAGTACGAGGACAGCTTTACCTTCCCTGCAGGGGTGCCTCTGCACTGTCAGGTCAAGCACACCATCAATCTCACCTGAGGTGTGCCGCTGCCCAATGGACCAATCTATTGGAGCTCCATTCTGGAGACCGATGAAATCAAGAGGCAAATTTAGGAGCTGTTGTAGAAAGTGTTACACTGAATTTTGTCACCCTGACTATTTGTAGTATGTGGCCTCATCAATAGCCACATTGTCCTCTTTGTCAAGCCCCATACCTCTGCTCTTCATGTCAAAACCTCAAAGAGAGAGAAAGTCACTTAAAAACATGTTTATCTCTGGGTACGCAGGTTCTCTCTACCTTTCTTGCGTGTACGCACTCCATATACATTAGACCTGCGTAGTAATACGCTCTGTATACTAAAGCTAGGGTGCGTACCCCTGTAAAGGTCAAAAGGCGCAAGTTTCATCTTTAAAAAGTTACTTGTGGTCACTTCTAGAGCCTTCTAGAAGAGTTCTTGACTTGTATTGAGCGCCTCCAGATGGTTCATGCACCCCTATGATAGAGGAGCTTATCCCATCAAGAGAGGAGCTACCCCATCCAAAAGAGGGAGTATCCCATTGATGTTGGAACTGAATACCCTCTTCTAGAATACTATAAATACAGGCATTGGGCCAAAGGAGGGGAGGTTAAAAGCTGAACATTCTATAGGGTAAATGCTGCTGGAATTAAGACTTCCATTTGTTGACTTGTGAGGAGA
>APFE030766393.1:259635-301179 GCA_000404065.3 Pinus taeda | reverse complement strand
AAACGACAAAAGCTTAAGAAATAGTTGCCTAAGTACATACAGTACACCTCACTTCATCAGCTTACGAGCCCCGGGTTGACATTTAAAAGTTGCAATTTAGACATCACTAAATTGACTAAACACCCTTACAGTGGAGTAGTCAATATGGTCCTATTTTGGCCAGTTCTGAGTGGTTTTCAGGTGGAACTTCTGGGGAGTGATGTAATAAGTTGACTATGATCCTTTAGGGCATGAAACAAGACTTTTAGGGGTTAAAGAGCCCTTGGTTTATCGACATATAAGATTGGGGTTGCAGTGCCCAAATATGTCTATAACAAGGATGCACATGTAGTGCACTCACTACCATAAGCAAGGACATCTTGCTGCAAAATGTTGGACTCTGAATCCAACAATGCTTCCTCCAAAGCTGAAGAGAGTGGAGAGAGAAGATGGCAGAAAGGGAAGTGAATATTCCATTAATGATGTGTCTCAGAATGATTCACATGATGATGCTGATGTGCAGACAAAGGTAGTACCTTTGAAAGGGATTGGTGAGGAATGGTTAAAGTTCTTATCCAATTAAGATTGCATGTCTATTGATGCATCTATTTGCATTTATTTGTTAATGGAATGCAAGTTTGTTAAGGGATAAATTCCCCTAGGGATTTGGGTCAGAACCCTAGCAGAGAAGGAGTAATCCACAACAAGAAACAAGCAATTAGCTTAGGAAAAATGCTTAAACAAGCAAATATGTGAGGATGTACACACCCAGGGTCCTTCGTTCGGGTAGTTCCATCCAGGTTTCAAACCCTCTGCAACTCCTCATGATCTTTCAACCTGCAAAACAACCAATTCAAAGACACACAACAACATATAGATAAAGCATTATAGTGAAATCAACTTTATAGCATATAAATAGATGGTTAGTTATACATTGAAATAGTCATTCATACATAAACCATAACAATCACAATAGATACATGAACAAAGTTGATATCAGGAACAAGACAGTGTTTCTTTTATTGTAGATAACTATAATCAAAACATAGAAAGAGTTCACCTGAGTCTTCCTCTTCCGGCTCCAAGCGGAACCGTCCTCCAAGTCCGTCCAGTCCTGGTCTTCAAAAGGCTCCTTCCATAACCAACACAAGGATATCTCCCACAAGTGAAAGGATATCAAATCTCAAGGAAACAAGGATTTCCTGAACTTGGGGAAGTGCTTGAAGCACGGGGATCTTCGGACTTGATCAGGGGATAATCTCAGTAGAGTAATTCTCTATTTTCTCTCCTCCTTAAGGCCTTCCCATTGAACTCTTTTTATACTTCTCCCAAAGTAGTTTTTTAGTTGGGAAACAGTTGGGAACAGTTGGGTCACGGGCACTAATAGGTAATCAACACGTAAAACCTGTGATTTGCACTGATAATTAAGGAAATTTAATTTTTTAAAGTGTTTTAAGACATATACGCGGGTTGGGTATAGGCTGACATGCATGTACACGCGTTTAATACAAGGTAAAGTCGCGTACAAAGAGTAAACCATTGTTTTTTGAATATTTGGACCAAGTCTGGAAGGAGGGGTTGCCCTAGGCCATAAACCAAGCATCACAAAACCATAAGGTGGTATTTGGAGCTATAACAGATGCCCCCTAATATATGAGGTCAGAAGGGTAACATGATGGCCAAAATGTATTAAGTATACGGAAAGGAAACTTGTCAAAAACCGGGAAGGACTTCACTAGATTTCAGCCTACCAAGGCAACAAAAGAAGATCAGAAAGAAACAACTTTCTAAGGCAGGAATACCCATTCTCAGAGAAAGTAAAGCATGTCCGCATATCAAGTACAAGCGGATCCGCTATGTATACAAGTATAAAGAACTGAAAGTACATAATGGATCATCTGATCACGATCGAACAAGTACATGTTTGAATATCACATATAAGAAGATGATCAATGAAGCTGATCACTAATGTCAAAAAATGATCCCAATAGTACCAAATGAACATGATGGAATAATATGGTACTATATCGCAACTTGGATGCCAACATATAGGATGTCACTGTGAAGGACTACAACATATAATGTGGAATGGTGTCAACTAGAAGCGACAGGAGAAACTGTCAAGTGAACCAAAGAATGCTAATGCAACTCGAGGTCTTTATCGACCACCGTGGTATATTTCTACAGAATGGGAATAAATGATCTGAAAGTCGACCATGTGAGAAATTGTTCGATTACCGGTCATTGATGTATACCGTTAACAAACGTGAGACTACTCACCGATAATGATAATGAGAGTCAAGGTACCCAGTACAATATAACAAGTGCGAATAGATGAGATGAAGTCGAACACCTCTAAGAATCTATCAGTCAGGAGACAATGTTGGTTTCCCACTGTTGATAGCAAAGGATCTGCCACTGATGACTGCAAACCCCAAGGTACTGCCAAATGGACTCTAGACCTTTTCCCCAAAGCAATGAGTTGTAGTCGATAGGGAAAGATCCACTAGAAGGAAGGCATTAAGGCATCCTTCATCAATCTAGTGCGAGTGTAACCCATAGGCCAATAATGTGGAAAGAATCGGACGAAAAAAGATGTAGTAAACTGACCGAAGCACGTTTCTGGCGTACACAAGATGTAGCTAGTGCACAATAGAAACCCTCTGAACCAACCAATAATGAAAGTTGACACAGAGTCGAGGAATCCACCAATAGGGTCAAATGGAAGCCAAGGCACTGCACGAATCCCAATGTGTGATAATGAAAGCTGATGTCGAACACAAGGGAAACCACTCAGTTAAAGACCCATGATACTGATCGATGTTGAGCACAAGGTGACCTATCAATAATGAAAATAGGGCCAGGGTGTGGCTCTATGCCTGTCCTCAGAGCAAGATGTCGTTGTTGATAAGGACAAGACCCGCCAGCAAGAAGTCAATGGAGACCTTCTCAAACCAGCACGAGTAGAGGACCAATGTAACTGATGTGATGATAGACAAGACATTGATAACTAGGGATGGTTGACTAAAAAATAGGTCAAGGGACACCACAGAGAGGTCGCCTCAGGCTTACTTCCCTTGAACAAAAGCACAACTCAATGATGACCATGTGGCAGCATATGATGACTCTGTATAAGTTCGTCATGCAGGAGGCACGAACAAACTCTAAATATGATTGGAAGAGATAACCAATCGGAGGAGAACTGGCTCACTAACAAGGTTAAGGCATACCTAAGTCAAACTAAATCCCACCCAAATGAAGGAGAGACTTTCTTTTTAGTGCTTTGTTCAAGGGCGACACAACTGACTCTAGCTGCCAGCAATAAATGGAAATGTTGTCACCGTTCCTCCTCTTTTTGGAATATATAATTTTTTTGTCTTTTTATTTAAGCTGGAAAAAGAATAAAAGAATGCTATAGTATAGTGGAAAGAACGAGTGTCAGTGAAACATATGATCTAGTTCCTGGGATGGGAACATTCCTATGCTCAATGCAGGGAGGCGAAACTGGTCAAGGACACTCAAAGGGATGTTCCTTCCACGGGTATAAAGGTGTGTCAAGTTTCAAAAGCTAAGGGATTGCAAGTTTGATTTTTTTCAGGAGACATGGTCAAAAATGGGCTTAAACACGAGTCCACTTGAAGCTAGCTCAAGGCAAAAAGGTGCAAATGGTCAAAATGCAATGCAATAGTACAACTCAACACAAAGGAGCCTCTAGGGTATAAGGCCAGAACGAAGCGAAGAAACAAAGAAGAATGAGTCTTCAACACATAAGTCATGGCGGGACTAGAGAGGACTCCCGAGCTTACTTAATGAAGCAGCATGGGAAACCAATGTCAGTGAGGTGCTAACTACGATGCCCATGAAAAAGATGGCTCTACCATCGTGTCATGATTTTTAAAAAAAAATTAGTGAGTGAAGATGGTTTATGAACCATAACACGATGGGATCAACCCTATGGAAAGTGTATTGACAAATGGAGGCTAGTATGAAAAATGCAACGGAAAAATGGTTTCCCTAACCTATATGCAAGTGAGTAAATGATACCTGCCATGATGGGTCAGCAGTCATGAAATCGACTTGAAATTTTCGAAAATGCATCCAAAATGTCCTGAAAAACAACCCATTCTTGACACTCCAATCTCCCTTGATACCATCAATTGACCAGTTGGATAATAAATCACCCAAGTTGCGGAAGCGAGGTCCCGAGTGTGTCGACTAGTACCATCGGCGAATCCAAAATAGAGCAAGTCATCCATCAACACCTTCCAAAGCAGATCAAAAAAGTGTCAACATCATGAAAACTCCTGATAAGATATGTACAAAAATACAAAATATACAAAGATGCCATTGCTCAACTGTAACCTAGGAAAATTACTTCTTGAGGTAGAGCCCACCAGGGGGCTCCACTAGCTAGCTCCTAGAGATGTTTATAGGCACAGTCATTGAACCAATCAATATACTACCTTCAGCAGATAACTGTATTGGAGCCAAAGGAACTATACAAACATCGCTAGTAGGCAGATTGGAGGACCTAGATTCGACTTCATGCAAAGGAGGATGAAAATATGAACGATGATGTAAATCTTCCAATGGTCGATCTAAAACCATCATGGCTTCAGATACTACTTCTTCAGATGGAAAAACTATATCTAAGCAATCCAAAGCAGAAGTGGAATCAAGGGTCCAAGCTGGGGCCACATGACCATCTAACTCCTTTTCTGAAGAAGGAGTAGGAAGGTCATCTCTAGAGTTATCGATAGATTCATATCTAAGCTCTGCTGCAGACATAGGAGATTCTATTCCACCCATCTTCCCTTCATCTGATGTGGTCACAGATCAAGGTAAGGTCCTAGGATCTGAAAAAAAGTGAGTTTGAACAAACTCTTTCTGTAAAGGCTCCTTGGAGGATGAAATTGTATCTATTCTAGTTGTAGGAGGGGGAAGATCAAATACACCCATCAAGGAAGAGTACATCCCAAATCCTAGATTCTCGATACGTTGATGGGGATTATCTACCAAGGGAACAGTAGAATCTGAAGCTGCCCAAGGATCACGTGGAGAATAATCCAATTGATCAACTTTAACAATTCTCCCTTCATGTGGAAAATGAAGGACATGAAATAGAGTCGAAACTACGGCTTCCATTTCATAAATCCAATTCCGCCCTAAAAGGAGATTGTAATCTAGGTTGGCATTAATGATTTCTACTTCGACATTAATGACCTTTCCTCCAACACATATAGGAAAGGCTGGGATAATCCCGGGTGGCCTATGAGAATGACCGTCAAATGCTGTCACGAGAGTGGGTGAAGGAACAATCGAAGGCGATCCAATGGCCTTCCAACATGACATAGACATGACACATGTGGAAGATCCCTCATATAGAACCGTCTGAAAAATATTGGTTTTTCAGTAAGTAGACTTTATCTGGAAAGCCATATGATGAGGAAGTCTCTTTTTGACATTATGCATATCAAAAGTGAGAACTAAGGAATTATTTGGATCTACTGCGCCCATTGCCGAAAGCAAAGCACTTCTTTGAGCTGGACACGACTAGAGTACCTCTAAAGTAGACATAGCGCATGGACATTGAGCCAGATCCTCAACAATGGAGTAATTCTAGGCTACCCTAGCATTAAGGTTGATAGTCGTGCATTTGGTGGAACGTTTCGGTATATGACGTATATACTCAACAGAGGGTCACTCAATATGAAGTGGATCCATAGTTCCGGGAACATATTTATCCTTGGATGTTTCAGCTTCACCATAATCACATGACTATGTGGCCACATTGACGTGAGAACCCATAATGAAAACATTTGAGGAATTTCCCCCCTCCTGGTTTCCCCCTGCAGAGGTACTAGGGTTTGAATTTGTGCCAGCAAGCAACTGCTTCCCTTGGGGGAAAGGGTTAGTTAAAACAGCTTGGGAACTAGAAGACCCTTGCTGCACTAACAAGCGTTGAGCATCTTGAATTTTTGGGCAAATATGATTCAAATGGTCTCCACTACATAACTTGCATGGAAACTTAACTTTCTTCCTATACTCATTTCTACCCTCATCAGCACCATCGCCAGGTTTATTCGCATTACCCTTCCCATCTTGATTCTTCTTTTTACCTTGTCCCTTCTTCTTCCCATCGGAATTTTGATTTCCTTTTGGGTTAGAAGCCTGAACGACATTTACGAAAGAAGGTTGAGAAGGTGGAGTAGTAGATGGTGCAGCGTGATTGGAAGAAGCAGTTTTTATAGACAACTGCTGCAATTGCCTCAGAAGGTTCACTGCATTCACATCAATCGATCCAACAATACCGTCAGCATGTGGGCCTAGCTTCGGTTTGGATACATCAACCGTGGATCTAGGAGCATCAGGAAAGATCTTTTGAAGGGTCCCAAACTGAGAATATATCAATTCTAACTACTGGGCGCAAAAGATAGCCTGCTCTTCTGAATATACTCCAGACAAAGAAACATCCTTGGAGATCTTGGGTTTTAATGATTTTAAAAACCATTCAAGACGGAATTCAGGTGGAATTTCGTCTTTGATGAGCCTCTTTCTCCGTCTCCATTCCTTAATATGATCAGAAATGTGAGTGGCCATGTCCTGATGAAAATTGGCCAGAAGTTCAGTTCTGGCTTCGTAATGGAAAGGCAACTGAAAATGGTTTAAAAAAATGTTAGCCAAATTGGCGAAAGATGTAAAGGAGCCCCCTGACAAATCTATATTCCACTTAGTTGCATTTGCAGTTAAGGTGCATTGAAATAGTCTCAACCTAATCGAATCATTGATGAGGGAGTTTGATGAGCACCATAAATGGAACATGGTTACATGGTCGCCCGGGTCTTCCCCACTCTTCCCTTCGAATTTTGGGCTATCCGATGGAAGTTTGGTTAGGACCGGAGGCCAATCCGGATTGTATTTGATTGGATCGTTCGTTAACATAGTCCAGTCTGGCAGATTGAGCGTGTCCAGAAATGGAAGTCTTGGAGGACCTTGGGGATTCCACCCAGATTGGGCGGGGTTCCCGAAAGTCTGAAAAGAATGGCCTGGATTTTGAAAGACACTAGGTTGCCCGAAGTAACTGGTAGAACTTGTTGAACCAAAAGGTGACCCTTGTGGTCCAGCAAAACTCGTATTTTGACCAACTCGAGACAAAACACCTTTGTAACCGACAAAGTTCCCCCCAAACGAATTATTATAAGGGGTGGAAAACCCTTGGCAAGGGTTCCATGCATTAGCTAAGGGTGGAAAACTTTGAAATGAACTGACCGAGGAGTACGACATATTCCTTTCTTGTCCGAAAAATGGATTCCTAGCTCCTGTTCCACTAACCGTAGGATTATTCCAACCCTGAAAGGGATTGCTTCCTTGACTCGTGAAAGGAAAAGGTATAGATCCTATCGTCGAATTGGAATGTGGTATATGACCACTTCCAAAAGGAAAACCCTAAAAAGATGTCGATCCACTCATCATGGATGTGGAGGCAGTTAGTGTCACACTTAATGGAACTTAAGGAATACCTAGAGAAGGCATACCAAAAGGGAAGAATCCAAAAGTGGAAGCATGTGCTTGGGAACTTCCACTCATCGACGGAATGGAAGTACACCCAAACAAGGATGTGCTAGTAGTTACCCAAATAAAGATGTAGAAGGGATGGAAATAGTTCCTCCCCCTTGGACTGATATAGGAGTCTGCATACTTATAGCACTTGTGGTGGATGCCATGCTTCCAGCAGTGGTCATCGAAGGGATGTGTGTGTGTTGACCTGGACTTGAAGGTCTATGTGTCAGAATCCCAACGTATAACACTACGTCCAAATGATCAGAAGGCATAGGAGAATTTGGAGCTGCTAGCGGTTCTAAGAGTTCTTCTACCTCAATATTTTCTTATGACTGGAAGAGAACCCAAGATAGAACTGGGGTGTTCCTCTTTGGCTCTATGGTAGTACTAGGCCTATCTTTTACACTACTGCCCCCAAGTGGAGGATCAATCCCCGATGTGTCGGCTGCCACTAGGTGAAACCCACTGGCAGTATCGCTTCTACGCCTTCTAGAAGAAGGCTATGGAGTTGCAGGTGAAAGCCCACAAAGTCCTCAGGACCATCTAAGCGATCCATCAGCCACTTTGAATTATTTAATAAGATCTACTTAAAGACTCAAGAAATTGAAAGCTAGGCCGACTAGGAGCACAGAACACACACTAAAAGTGTCCCTAAAAGAATTCAGCAGTCAAACAACTTCCATGTATTTCCGCTTCGAGTGGTTAGGACTGGACACCAAAATACAAGAAAGTGAATAATAAGGGCCTTCCGAAAATAGACTGGGGTAATTACGCCCCAGGTCTACTAGTAAAGGTATTAGAGGAAGTTACGCTGACCTCCAAACAACAACCTTTATTGGTGCAAGCCCCCAAGCTTCGCAAGGGTGCCCTCTAGAAGTACCGCTAAAAGTGATGCAACGTCGACCTCAGGTGCCATGGGATTCCCCTCCGTAACCACCTGTGTAGATCCCTAGGATAGGAAACTAAAGATACCAACTTGTATCAGAAGTTGGGCGGAATAGTCTTGAAGTAAGATCCAACAAGTAAGTGAGGGGATATCTCTCTTCCTTATCTTCAAAAACCCTCGTGCTTAACTCCCAGTCATAGAGCTTTCCCAGTCTCCCTAACACTATTGGATTTTCACTCTCTATTCAGACTTCTACGTTTGACAATTTGGAGTGACCTTAGAGATTTCACTTTCCTCTCACCTAATCTAAGGCCCTAAATAACCTAAAACTTGTTGGTGTACTTATTGAAAATATAAAAAGTTCTAGTTTATTTTATTAGTGCTTGATTTTAAGTGGTTGTTCTTTTTAAGTCAAAGGGACAATACGGAGTGAAACTGATGGTGTTCTTCAATGCAAAAGAAATTAATGAGAAACTAACTTATATGCAATGCACTTGTTTTTTCTTCGATGAAGAGTAACTTCTACTTGGGTTCTAAGAAACTTCTATTAAAGCAATAAACCTTTTTTCCTTTCTTTTCTTTTCTTGCAACAAACTTCACACTCACAAAAACTAAAAAACTATTGATGCTCTAATAATCCAAAACAATCCTAATGCAAAGTGTACATGATGATGCAAAGATTATAGATTACTCTAAAAAGAAAATGAAAGTATTTTGTTTTATAATCCAACTTAAGTGTTTTGAAAAGAATGAGAATTTTGAACACAAAATCTTTCCCAAAAGAAAAAGGACTAAACACAAAGATCCCAAATCACTCTCAAAAACCAAAAGAAACCTAACACAAATTCGGTAAAGAAAGAAAAAAAATGTTTTTGAAGGACTTTTCTTTTTCAAAAAAGCAATAAAAGCAACTTTTCAAAAGTACTCAAAATGCTACCAAAGACTCAAAGATCGAAATTAAATCACCAGGAAACTTTGCAAGTTGTCAATTCAACACGAATGAAAACTTAACAAAATAGATGTTTCAAGACACACTAAATGATCCAAAAGCAGCAAAAAGAGGTTAAAGACACTGATCAAGAAATCAGGAAAGCACACTTTCAAATTTTTCAATAACAACTTTCGAAAAGCAAGAATAAGTGAATGGTCATAAAATTAACGGGAAGCAAAGCAAGCAAACCATAAAAATGAAGTTTGACACAAAGATTGCAAGCAATCTTCTGTTATGAAAAACCAGAAAAATCAAGAGCCTCCACAAGAAGCCTTGTGTGTTCAAACACAAATGATAACACTCACTATAAAGCAAACCGAGACCAAAAACTCTTCAAAGCAGGAGAGAACTCGAAACAGTAGGCTCGCTGAAAAACTAAAATATGAAGGAAAAAACTAACCACTCAGGAAGCACACGGGCTAAGAAACAAATATTTCTAGACAAAAGGACTTCAAAAAATCATGCAAAACAAATATATATGCGACTATGTCTCTACACAGATGCGTGTACATGTGTTTCAACCAAAAGAAACCCTCGTATACGCAGCTTCAGTTTAGTGAAACTAGTGGGTATATGCTTCTATAACTAGACAAAGGTGCGTATATAAAAGTTTACAAGAAAAAAAAATGAGGCCTGATGAAAAGGATCATACTTGAAGTCTGAGTTCCTACAAGATCAGAAATACAATCACAACAAGAAAACTAAAAGCTGAGCCCTGATTGGCATAAAATAACCCAAACTAGGAACAACAAGATTGTTGTCCCCAGCGAAATCGCCAATTCTGTTAAGGGATAAAGTCCCCTAGGGCTTTGGGTCAGAACCCTAGCAGAGTAGGAGTAATCCACAATAAGAAACAAGCAATTAAGTCAGGCAAAATGCTTAAATGATCAAACTATGCGAGCATGTACATACCTGGAGTCCGTCATTCGGGTAGTTCTAGCCAAGGTTCAAAACCTCTGCAACTCCTCAAGATCTTTGAACCTGCAAAACAACCAATTCAAAGACACACAACAACATATAGATAAAACATTATAGTGAAATCAACTTTATAGCATATAAATAGATGGTTAGTTATATATTGAAACAATCATACATACATAAACCATAACAATAACATCAGATGCATGAACAAAGTTGATATCATGAACAAGACAATGTTTCTTTTATTGCAGATAACTATAATCAAAACATAGAAAGAGTTCACCTGAGTCTTCCTCTTTCGGCTCCAAGCAGAACCCTCCTCCAAGTCCGTGCAGTCCTGGTCTTCAAAAGGCTCCTTCCATAACCAACACAAGGATATCTCCCACAAGTGAAAGGATATCAACTCTCAAGGAAACAAGGGTTTCCTGAACTTGGGGAAGTGCTTGAAGCACAAGGATCTTCATATTTGATCATGGGATAATCTCAGCAGAGTAACTCTCTATTTTCTCTCCTCCTTAAGGCCTTCTCATTGAATTCTTTTTATACTTCTCCCAAAGTAGTTTTTTAGTTGGGAAACAGTTGGGAACAGTTGGGCCATGGGCACTAATAGGTAATCAACAAGTACAACACGTGATCTTCGCCCATAATTAAGGAAATTTAATTTTTTTAAGTGTTTTAAGACATATATGCGGGTTGGGTATAGGCTGAACCACGTGTACACACATTTAATACAAGGCAAAGTCGTGTACAGGGAGTAAAACACTATTTTTTGAATATTTGGACCAAGTCTGGAAGGAGGGGTTGCCCTAGGCCATAAACCAAGCATCACAAATACATAAGGTGGTATTTGGAGCTATAAAAAAGTTGCAGGATTTTACCAAGTAGGTGAATGGAGAAGTTGAGCAGGAGACTCACTTCGTTGCTGCAACATTATATTTCATTTCAACTTCGAAAGTACAATGTGCTTAAGTGAAAGTTGGAGAATGAAATGCATGCATAAGCTTGAGATGCATGAACACAGGGATGTTGATGATTTCCTTGTTTTTGAACATGTATGTGTAATTAACTTGCAGGGTTGATTGCTTTGACATCCATGTGGTTCCATGTTGACTTGGAAGAAGTTAACTTGGTCTCCAAATGGAGATAACGATGAAGTGTTTCATCTTTGGAAAATGAGTCCTAATGGTCTTTTCTACATGCTCGACTTGAAGAGTCATTTGTTTAAAGGCATGTTTTGTGGGCTTGTTATCTAGTCCATCATTTGAATGCAGATGTAAGACATGGATGTGTTCAAAAGCTATGAAATTTTTTTCTTTTGTTGAAGCAAGATTTTAGGCCATTCCAGTTGTTGTCTGTGTTTCTGTTGTTTTTGACAGCTTTTCAAATAGGTACAAATGAAATTTTTGTGGAGCAGGTGAAATTCAAATTTGTTTGAGCCACCTTGGATCAATGATCAAGGAAAAGAAGCTCAAACCACCTTTTATGACCAGTTCAACAGAAGTTTTGTAGGAAGGCAAGGAGGAAGACAGTTCTTCCCAAGAAGACCAGCCCATCCAAGAAGGGAAGTGGTCAAAAACTTTGGTTCAAAGGCACTATGCAAGGCAAGTGAACGGGGAGGCTGAAAGAAGAGGGTGAGTCACTTTCATTTACTGTTCAAATCAGTATATTAGTCTTTTGGAGACAAAAAGTTCTTTTAGTGGGAAGGCGTGATCCAAAAATGGATCCTAGATAAACCTCTAAGTTTAAAATACTTCATATAAGACATAAAAGGTGCCAAATGGCACAAATCCTTTGCTATGTCAGAGGAAAATGAAAGTCATAGGCTGCTCTTGAAAATAGCCCCATTGCAAAGATCGTCTTGTTCTGAATTTGCTGCAACTTGAATGGGAAAAAATGGACTTAGTATGTAGAAGTTATCACGGAAAGAAGATGCCCTTGGTTCTTTAGAAAAAGAGGCAAATCTTCTAAAAATGGCCTAAAAGGATTTATGAGGTAAATCACAACAAAGGACGTCAAAGAGATGATTTAAGTGAAAAGGGGAAACCCTTGATCGTCGATCCCCGACATATCGAGTCAGAGGTAGACAGGCGATGTTGCAAAAGGACCAGGTTGAGCAATAAGCTGATTGTCGATATCAGCCGATCGCAATCGGTGATGCCATATGGAAAGACCCCAGGCCGATGTGATATAGTGATCACCGATATCGGAAGATCGCAATCGTAGCTACACAAAGGAGCGGGGCCATATATATATATATATATATATATATATGCATCAATACGATGCGACTGGACCCAAAAGGGTTATAGATTTCACTTCATATTATTTCAAGTCCGAAACAAGCAGGATTTCAGGAGGATCGAAGGTGGTAAGAGGTTTTGGCTAGGCTCCGCCCGATCCCATACAAGGGCTGCCACGTGTCCAGGCTGAGGAGAGAGAAAACCACCCTTATCGGGTGGTTAACACCCGTACAAAAGGGCCCCGTGAAATGAACCTCAACCGTTGGATCCAGATCTCCCAAATCAATGATGGGGATGCGATAGTGATTTAAAAGGCAGACCCAATGAAATATAAGGTGGGATTCTATAATTTTTGAAGTCCGGGAATTTGATTTTTCAATGTATTTCCCGTGTATTTGGAATTTAGCCCATATGCTTAAGCAATGCGATATTACGCCTGATGGCAGACCCAAGAGGGTTATAGGGGCGATTTAATGGGTTTTCAAGTCCCGAAATCACGCCCGATAATGCATTTTTCATAAATTCTCTGTGTAATGGGATTTTCCCAATTCTCTGATTTTTTCCAGAGAAACAGCCACGATCCCTTCATAATAGCTCCTGATCATTGATGCACGCTACAGGTGGGAATTTTCGACAAACAATGATGCGTTTGAAGCCACAGAGCCAGATTGCAATGGAACAGACAATGCGCATGGAAGCCAAAGAGCCACAGAAGAATGATTGCACACAAAGAAACGGATGGGGTAGCCAAAAAGTCGGAATCTCACCTCAAAGGAGGTAGAGAGCTCAATTGAGAGCAAGCTAAATGTTGAGAGCAGTTGCGAGCCGAGAGAGCAGAGAGAGTTGAAGAGCTACTGAGCAGAGTAGCTGAGGGAGCCTTTGAGGTCACTTGAAGTTCAAGTGAAAAGCTAGAGAGCTGAAGGTTGCAGAGGGCCAAGAAGCTAGAGCCGAAGAGCCAGAGCCAAAGCCAAAGCCAAAGAGCCAGAGCTAGAGCCAAGAGACAGAGCCAGAGCTCAAGAGCGAGAGCGAGAGCCGAGAGCCAGAAAGCCGAGAGCTTCAAGAGCGAGGGATAAAATGGTGTCTAAACCCATCGTTGCTATGAAAAATAGTGGATTTGAACCAAGAGCTTGTAAAATGGACTTTGCCATAATCCCAGAGAGCCTAGTCGAGTTGACTAGAGCTCACAGAGACGTAGCCCAAGAGTTTTGGGTGAACTCCTAATTAAATTGTTGTTCTATGTGTTTTGTGTTCTTGTTGTATTATTTATTGTTATATATATGTTGTATAAGCATAACAACAGAATATTAAAAGCACATGAACAGTTCTAAAATAGACATAAGCATACACCTTTATTTCAAGCATATTATCAATTCTGCATTGGTTAATCATAAAGACTTGGGAATATTTAAAGCTTTGGGAGAGGAAGAGGTTCTTGTAAGTTAGACAAGAAGCCTAAGTGCCCCATTTTCAGATCAGTATTTTATATTCATTTTGGGGGTTTCTGTTCTTTGATCCCTAATGATGTACACTTTGAACTATGAGAAACCGAATCTAAATTTCTTAAAGGTGAACCAACAGCTCAAAAGCTAGTCAAAATCTAAGCTAAAAGAAGGAAAAACGGAGCATCTATCCTATCTTGTCATTTAATCCTAAGTCAAAAATTAAAAGGTGAAGTTATAAGGGAAATTGAAATCATGACAGAGAATGAAACTAACTGGAGTACTTCCAGTTGCCCAAACCTTCAATTTTGCAAGATAACTTTCTTGAGATGGCATACAAGCAACTTCCTATACTTTATGGTCCAAAGAACTGAATAAAACATGAAGAAGGTAACTGATTGGTTTCAATCCTTGTGTGAAGTGAATGTTTAACCATTTAGTTTAGGATGGATATCAGCTTGAAATGGTGACCAAAAACATTTATTCACATAGTGCATTGGCAATCTGAACTAGGAAATAAATAACAGAGAGAACAAAATAGTGAGTAAACTAATCAACAATGCATCCTCATTACTTTCAACCTTACCCTGTTTAAAAACAAATTTCTTTCCTTTATGAAATGGGTTAGAGAAACAAGACTGCACCATCGAATTCTAATATTTTTCTATTGATCAAAACTAAAAGAAAACAAACTATAAGGAATCAACCTAAGTTACAAACATTGCTAAAAGAAAATAATGAAACTAGAAACTGAACAATAAACAAATAAAAAGAAAAAAAAACATCCTTTAGTACAGGGGCCCTATGTAGCTAACTGAGTTGAGCTGCTAACTAGCAGAAGATACTTTTTCAAATGATCAATAGTCAAAACACGACTTCATATTATTAACAGGAACAAAAAGTTTAAAATTACAGAGCTGCAAGTCTGAGATTAATACATCCAAAAACTTCGAACTACTCTAAGTTCTGTACAACTGGTATTTAAAGATAATATTCATAACTATCTTTTGAGGAAAATTAGCTATAGGTGGTCTACACGTTTTACAACAGATCTGCGTAGATGGTTGATCAGCTATAGGTGACTTTAATTCAAGAAAGATGGTTGCATAAAACCGTTAAAACTGGTGGCTAATCCAAATTAATACTGCAACAAAACTGTCGGGTTTTATTAATTAACACGAAGAGTGGAAAAAAAGTCTTATTGCGACTCCTCCACTGACTATGGTCTTGATCTGGTTATTTTGTTGATCTGGGCTGGGTGACTAGGATAGAATCAATGTCGAGATGATTCTAGAGATGCCCATGTGGCCAGTGTCTTCGTTTGACACATGGAACCTATTAAACCATGGAAATAGCTACGAAACACACGGTTAGCTGCAGAATAGGCTGCGTTCCGTAGCTAACTTGAAAAAACTTATTTTAAATAGAAAAAACATAAAATTTAAACATTTCAATCATTTAATGTCTTCCTTGAGATAAATTATATCATTTATCAGTGGCAGGAATCTGTCTTTTATGGAAAGCAAGAGAAAGAAGTGAGAAAAGTTTGTCAAAGAGAGAGTAATTCTGAGGTCCAACAGTGTGATCATACCAAGTATCCTATGTGGACTCTGATTCTACAAGTAGAATGCAGCGTTGCATGATTCTTCCCATAGATATAATGGAATACCATGATCATGCAACATGGCCCTTTCTACTCCCACTATGCTCCTATTCTTCCTCTCATTTACCCCATTTTGTTGTGGGTTATGGGGTGTTTTCAACTATCTTTGCATAGCTTCTTTCGCACAAAAATATTTGAAGGCATGTGAAAAAAATTCACCTCCATTGTCACTCTTGAGAGCCTTCCCCCTTCTTCCCAGTATGCTTCTCAGCTAATTCCTTGAACTAAAGAATTTTTTAGAAAAAAAACATCCTTCTTCCTCATGAAGAATATCCAACATTTTTTAGAGAAACCATCAATAAAAATAACATAGTACTTATGTTTTGTTGTGGAGGCTGTAAAAAAGGGTCCACAACCATCAGAGTGGACTCACTCCAAAATCACATATACTCTTGAATATCGATCATGGAAAGTGGATTTGACATATTTCCTCAATGTGCAACCCTTGTAGACATCATGCGGGTCAAGGGAGCCTTTAGGGAGACCGGTGGTAATTTGTTGCATGAATTTTAAGGAACCATGGTGTAGATGACCAAATCACCTATGCCAAAGTTTTCCAACATCACGACTCGACACCTTTTCAGCCTTACTCCTCAATGCAGCTGAATCTCCCACCTCAAGTTTGTATAGTTTCTTCCCTCGAACCCCGATCTGCTTCACTTGACCAGTAGCTATGTGTCTTAGAAAGGCTTTCCCTTTACTGAAAACAATATCATAACCATAATCCTCCAAAAATTCTACAAATATTAGGTTCTTCTTCAACCCACGTACATACATAACATCTTTGAGGTGAAGAGGAGATGTTTTCTCCCTCTCAAAGGTGAAAATACAGATTCCTGTAGCATTGTACCTCCCATCATCCCACATTTCAATATGCGTATGGAGATCCTTCTCCTCCAGGTTACTAAAAAACTCCTTGCACCTTATCATACAGAATGAGGCACCATAATCAAGGTACCACACACTCCCCATAACAATGTTGGCTATGCATGGTATTAGGGTGAAGTCTAATTCAAATTGTGAAGTCATTTCTTCACCCACTGCTCCTCTTGAATGCTTCTTGTAGCCTTCTTATGCAGACATTTGTTTTTGCATAGTGCCCGAACTTGTGGCAGTGGAAGTATTTTATATTTCTCCTATCTTTCTACTTGCCTTATTTTGGTTGGATTTAGGATTTCTCTGGTTCTTCTTCCCTTTTCCCTTCTTCCCCTGTCCAACCAAGGAAAACCTTTCTTCATCCTATGATTTGGATGAAGTTCTATTGTGTTAAAATTGGAAACTAGGTCCAAAATCCATGAGGATCACCTTATTCATGGCTGATAATATTTTATCTAGATTCCTCTCATTGAGAGGTGTAAGATTTATCTAAAGATCATCTGATTCCGATAAGTATTTATGGAGATATGAATTTATTTTGATTATGGACAAATTGTCAAAGTCGGCCAACAACTTATGTAGGCTCAGAAGCCCAACAGACACATCTATTCATCATCAACGTTTGCATATAAATACAGGATGTCTCCTCCTCATTTGGACACACTTGATCATCCATCTCTCTCTCTCTTCTGCGCATAAAAGAGTCTCCCTCTCTCTCTTGTGTAGATAGGTCTCTCTCTCACACGTGGGAAGGAAGGATGCAGTTTTCTAAGGGTTTACAAACTGTAGATTGGAACTTTGACCAGTGTTGATGAACATTCTCTCTCTCTTGACTACGTAGTAGGTGAAGCTAACTCTCCTTGGAAATCTACAATTTTTGGCACAGGAATTGGGGTGATCTGATTTTCGGTTTGGAAGATATTGATTTCCCTAGTTTAGGGTTGATGCCAGTGATGCCGATAATGCTGATGCCAGTGACGCCGATAATGCTGATGCTAGTGATGCCGATGATGCTAATGATGTTGATGTTGGTGATGCCAATGATGCTGATGTTGGGGATGTCGATGATGTTGATGCCGGTGATGCCGATGATGCTGATGCCAGTGATGCCGATGATATTGATGCTACTGATGCCGATAATGCTGATGCCAATGATACTAATGCCGCCGATGTTGATGCCGATGATGTTGATGTTGCTAATGCCAATGATATTGATGCTGCTGATGCCGATGATTCTAATTCCGCTGATGTTGATGCCGCTGATCTAGGGTTTGTTGTTGCTGATATAAGTCAGATTTTTGTACTATTTCTCTCTACTGAATTATTGAAGATAAAAGAAGATTTGATCAAAGGGTTTCCCCACATTGGGGTTTGTCCCTGGCTAGACGCCACATCTCGTGTCTCTTGTCTTGGCTTGTTTTCTGTTGATCGTTTAATGTTCTATCTACACTTTACTTATTTACATGTGATTGCTAATCTGTGGATAATAATAAGAAAGATAAGTAAACTGCTTTAAGCATAGAACATACCATAATTTAATATGGTATCAGAGCTGAGGTGAAGACAAATCTTGAGCAACAGCAAGAGCGATCATCAAAGAGAAGGTTGGAAAGGCTATCTAAAAAGAACTATGGGGTCTTCAACACTCTTCCCCATTGAAGAAAAGCTCCGTGAGAAGCCTAACTATCACAGATGGAAGATGTCTCTCGATCTGACTTTAGAAGATCAGGGAGTGCCCTGATAGAAGGGACTCACACTGGGATGATGATCAAAATCCCTCTCATGGAAATCAAAGGAATGGCAGGTCTAATAGCAAAGGCAAGAGAAGTGCCATAAATCAAGGAAGAGGAAAACCATTCAAAAGGGCAAGAAATTCTAGGTATGAATCTAACACCATTAACAATAAGCAAGATGACTATTATCTACCAGTTGCTCTATCTACCTATGCTCCTCCAGACTTGCTGGGAAATTGGCTTATTGATAGTGGTGCCTCAAGGCACTTCACTGGTTACAAAGAATTTCTCCATAATCTAATAGAGAAAGAAACCAACCTGGAAATTGTCCTTGGAGACAATATGAAATATCCCATGAAAGGTGTAGGAAATGTCTCTCTTAAATTGAATCAAGGTAATACAATCCACCTATAGGATGTATTATATGTACCTGATCTTAAAAGGAACCTGGTGTCCATTTTAGCTGTGGAAGACAAGCTATAAGGTGACCTTCAGCAATGGCAAGGTACATGTATGGAAAAAAAATATGAAAGATGCCTTCACTCTTGGGTTTCAAGTTGATTCATTATATCAGGTCGGAAGAAGTCCGCTAGGTGTCATGTCTTGTGACACATCTCTTCACTCTGAACTATGGCATCGGAGGTTTGCTCATCTTCATTGTTATCACAAAACCTAACCCTGACAAGCTGCCAATTAGGTAGACCTTGAGTAACTGTTTCAAACCAACTTTTGGCTGAGGCTTAGCCTCCTCAACCTGAGAGGGCTCTCTCACTAGCTTAAAGATTTTGATAATGGATTAGATGGTTAACTATATGAAACAAATGAAGGAGTGTAAATGGTCGAAACACATTCAATAAACATCCATTGGGCTTATCGAGCCAGAAAATGCTTAGTATGACAACAATATTAGCTGAACATGGAAGTCAGGGCATCAAAAGTTCAATATATCAGTTAACACATAGAAACATGTAGGAAACACAGTCTACAAGTGCATGAAGGAAGTTAGAGCATTGCCAATGAGTTCTAAGTATCATACATTCATACTACTACAAATAAGGAAATGAGGACAAACATAAAAAAATCCACCATCGAACTCTTTCTGAATCATGAGAAGTAAAGCCAAAGTCTGTATTAATAAAAACATAATCTTCTACAATGACATAATATGAGTGTTTTCTCAGAAAATTTCCAAACCTTGGTGCATTACACCTATTCCTATTTATATAGTTCATTACAACTTGGATTCCTTCCTCTAGCATGAGGGGAATTCGAATTTCACTTGACCTGACACCTACTGATCCTTAAACAAACTATTAATTACAACTAGCTGTTAACTAGCAGTCCTAGTGACCTAATACAACTAGGAGTGTAACACCTTATTATGCTGGCAACAACCTTGACTATGAATTAAATTTGATATTGAAAGCTGCTTCTCCTTAACTTCGACCTTGGTGATGTCCATAACCCCCTAGCTGGCCTTCAATAGCTTCTCCTTCATCTGTCCTGAAAACTAGGAAACTATCCCTTGCTCTGTTTTGGCTGAAAAACTACGTTTTGGGACAGAGACTTTATCTCACCATAAAAAATGTATTTTGTAAAACTGAAGGAGGCTTTTGTATACCACTCTGTTCTGAACAAAAACCTCTCTTAGTGTTTTGTAATACCTTTCCTACTGCCCAGAAACTGTCTTTGAACATCAGGTGTAAACTTGTTTCTAAAAAACTGCTCCTACAACAGTTTCATAGCGCAATTTGAGTCATCAACTTCTCCCAGATCATAATGAATTTGAAGAAAATGAAAGCGGTTTTGTAGATAGGTATGTTAGGAAGAAGAACCTCTTTCATTTTTCCAAACTATGATTTCAGTTGCTCAAGAGACCTCCTGGAAGTTGACTACTTAAAAAAAAAATTCTTTTGAAAAAGGCTGCTTCAGTGATTTTGTAGCACAAAACTTTGTTCTTGCAAACATTTTTCATTTTGTGAATTTTAACTTCACTTGGAATTTAAACCTTATCAAACTCCCTCCTCATATTCTCCAGTAGCATCCTATTTCAAAAATATCCCCTTCTTTCCTTTGAATATTGATAAAAAAGGAGCACAATTGTACCTATAGCAGTTTCGTAGCACACTATGAAACTGATGTGTATTGCATGTTACTCTTATTTGGATCGTTTTATCAATAGGCTGCTCTTGTACCACTTCCTCGATCTGAACTTTTTTTTCTTATGTGACTGTTGAAGGGTATCTTGAACCATTAGTGGTGTCATAGGCTCCTTCACCTAGTTTCTGGCTTTCAATTTCACAAACCTGCTTGATCTTGCTTCCTCCTGATGACTTACTACTAATGAAGATATTTCCTTAGCCTTAGGGCTAAGGCTTGTTTCAGTTCTAAAACCTATCATAAACAAGAAATCAGACCATTCTCTGCCTATCTTTTGAAGCTCATGTAAAACAATCATCTTGATCAAACTGTGATGGAACAACGAGGTTTCACAAGCCTCTTTCTTCAACTGAACCTTATCAGACAATTTGCCTATGCTATGAAATAGATAAAAAGGTAAGTCTAAAGATATTTTTCCAGTGAAATGTAATAAAAGCTTGAAATGGTAAGAGTACACCTTATGGTATCTTCCTTCACAAGTAAAATATCTTTGGATGCATGACAACAAGTTGGCATATGAATCTTTTACATAACTTCTGGGTACTGATTTGGTTAGGTCCGAGCCTATAAATGCTGGCTTTATAAATTCTTGGCAAGGTGCCATTTCAAATTTGAAGTTCTTGAACCATCTCTCCTGGCCTCTAGGGATCTCTGTGACTGTAGATATAACCTCAGGAGAAACTGGTATTTCTAGCACTCCAACCCTTGAATTCAAACCGGTGAAATTGAAAGCAAAGTCCTTGGTTACCCGAATGTGACCACCTTGAAGTTTTTCATAGAATCTCTAGCAGCCCACCTATTTGAATGCATTTTCCACCTCTCTGTCCCTAGTGAGAATATCTAGGCCTTCAGGCTCAGTTCTAAGACACCAGCCTAATCTATGATTTTTCCTTTCTTCAAACATTTCTGTGAGATACCTACAATGAGATTTGAAAGAGCCCACACTGTCTTAATTTGGAAACTACCTCACTTGAGCTTGAAATAGAGAACTGCCTCTCTTGAGCCTGTTGATTGTCTTCTTATGCATGAAGGAACATGGAAAAGACTAAGACCAACTCATCACCTTTTTGAAATTTGAAAAGAGTGCGAACAAGACCCCTAACTAATCTAATGATGAGACTGTATGGTTACATGTGATAAGCAAGGTGCATGGACTGACATATGGTGATGAAACATTAACAGATTTTGATGGATTAGATAGCTAGACAAGATCTAGCACGAATCCTCGATTTCGTAGCATAGCCAGTGCAAATTTTGGGTTTTGTGCTACAAAATCTCCTAATTACGAATCCCTGATTTCGTAGCGCACAGTGTATTTTCTGAGTTTTGCGCTACGGAAACTCCTAGTTGATTTTGTAGCGCATGTCAAATTTAAAACAACCTTAATACATGACACTTTTGAAATAATGAGGGATCAATGATAGGTAAGAAAAGATTGTTGACCTTATTTGATGATAGGAACAAGACTCCACTCTATGATTTAGACTTCCTAAACAAAACAATAAAAATGACTTGACCAAGACTAACTTAAAACTTTGGAACCATACCAGTTATCCAAATTTTAAAAACTTTTTCAGTAATAACATTCATTATAAAGCTCTACCTGATGTAAGACAAATGGTGACAGGGTTACCCGAATTCCGAGTAGAGCAAGAAGGTGTATGTCTGGGATGTGCCAAAGAAAATCTCAAAAGGGGACCATTCCCCTCTAGCCAAAGCAAGAACTCCGATATATTACAATTGGTTCACTCAAACATAGCTGATATGATGCCTCTGAACTCCTTGGGAGGATATTCATATTACCTCACTTTTACATATGACTATTCTCGCAAGACTTGGATATACTTCTTGAAAAAGAAGGATGAAGTGTTCTCCTGGTTTCGAAACTTCAAAGCCTTGATCGAGAATCAAACAGAAAAGAAGATCAAGATCTTAAGGACTGATAATGGGATTGAATATGAATCTAATGAGTCATATGACTTTTGTAAAGAGGTTGGCATTAAGAGGGAGACTACCACACCATTCACTCCTGAACAAAATGGTGTGGTGGAAAGGAAGAACCGCACGATTATGGAAGCTATCCGTGTTGTGCTTCATGATCAAACAATTTCGAAGTTTCTATGGGCTGAAGCTACAAACACCACCGTATATATACAAAATCGATGCCCCCATCAAGCATTGGGTTCCTAAACTCCTGAATAAATTTTCACCGGTGAGAAACCTGATATATCTCATTTTGGAATTTTTGGAAGCCCTATATATTTTCATGTGCTGAAAGAGAAAAGGAATAAATTGGGTGCATCTAGAAAGAAAGGAATCTTCGTGGGATATAGTGAAAATACCAAGGGCTATAGAATCTATGTAGCAGATCAAAGGGAAGTCATGATTAGTCATGATGTCACCTTTGACAAAGATATGACTCTCAGCAAGGTGAAAAATCCTCCTACAGTGAGGAGCTCTCAAGAAGCTGACACCAGGGAACTGAAAGAAAAAGAGTATGATGAGATATTTGCACCTGTTGCTAGATATACCACCATCCGCTCGATCATAGCCTTTGCGGATTCACAAGGATGGAAACTACATTAGATGAATGTTAAGCCCACATTCTTGCATGGTTCGATCAAAGAAGAGGTCTACGTGGAGCAAACCGAAGGATTTGAGATTTATGATCGAAAATCTCATGTGTGCAGGGTTAAGAAGGCCCTCTATGGGCTACAACAAGCACCCTGAACATGATATGAGAGGATCAATAACTACTTGATGAAGCTGGGATTCACTAGGAGTGAAGTCAATCCCAACCTTTACTTTAAGGTTGAAGATGACAAACCTATCATAATGGTGTTGTATGTTGACGACCTCTTTCTAACAGGTACAGACCCTCTCATTCACAAATGTAAATGCGAGTTGGCTTCTGAATTTGAAATGAACGACTTAGGACGGATGCACTATTTCCTAGGACTTGAAGTTTGGAAGAAGCTAGGGGAAATTTTCCTATCTCAAGGAAAATATGTGGTGATGATATTGGAAAGATTCAGTATGGTGGACTGCAAGCTCGTAACTACCCTGATGGAGCTTGACTTCGAAAAGTTAAGCAGTAGTGCATCTGGACCTGTTTTACGAAATGCCACCGAGTATCGTCAACTTGTCGGAGCATTAATGTTCTTAGTGAACTCCCATCCAGATATATGCTTTGCAGTCAACACGTTGAGTCAACATATGGTTGAACCTCACCACATACATTGGATTGGTGCCAAGAATCTATTGAGATATCTTCATGGCACAATTACTTATGGGTTAAGATACACTTCCAGAGATGTGAGACTACTTGGGTATATTGATGTTGATTGGGTGGGAAATGTGGAGGATCAGAAGAGCACATCTAGGTGTTGTTTCTCTTTGGGATCTTCCTCGATATCCTGGATGAGTAGGAAGCAGAAGTTGGTGGCTCTGAGCACCGCCGAGGCATAATACATTGTTGCTAGTGTTGCCTCCTGTGACGCAGTCTGGTTATGAAAGCTCTTCAGTGAGCTATTTGGATTTACATTGGATACCACCGTGATTCTATGTGACAGCTAGAGTGGGATCCGCTTATCAGAAAATCCCGTATTTCATGATCGCTCCAAGCATATCGATATTAGGTACCACTATATTTGAGATATGGTGCTACGAGGAGGAATAAGGCTCCAACATATCGGTACAGATGAACAGGTCGCCGAAATTCTGACAAAGCCCCTAGGAAAGGTCAAATTTCTGACTTTCCGAGAACGACTTGGTGTCATTCAGAAACCATCTAATGAGGGTCAAGTATGATGTACTAAGATCTGGGAGCTCCAAGGGGGAGCGGGGTACTTCTTGGAGTGACATATGACCATAGGGTGACTCACCATCCCTTGTTGGTGAACGTTGTACAGGGTAAAAGGTTCAACCTTCCCTTGTGACACCCCATGGTGACTATGCAACAGGATGATCAGTTCTCCTTGTTGGATCAGTTGCTCAGCAATAAATTAAACACACAGCAGAAGCAAGCACATAACACAGTATTTAACGTGGTTCACCCAACCAATCTGGGCTACGTCCACCAAACATAGGCATCAGGAATATATTAATAAAAAATATTGGAGATTACATCAAGAAATCCTCACACACTCTTAGCAAACCATCCGAATGGTTGCCTATTATATAGAATAGAGAATCTAACAACCTCATAACTCCCTCACATCAAATATAGGAGGCATTAACTCCCTCCCAACAACCTGGAGCTAATCTAGGAATTGATTCCCTATTGTTGTCATCCTTCAGAGATTTTTGCCTATTTGACTCAAACAGCAAAATCTCAACACTGAAGAGTTGATCAAACAACTTGACCTTTGAAAAATTGATTTTTCGGACAGTAAAGCTTCCCGTTTAAGAACCACCCTTTTTATAACTAAAATTACTAACACAGAAAAATTGACGTTTTAGCCACGATAGCTTCCTATTTAAAAACCACCATTTCTTTTTTTATTTTTTATAATCAGAATAGAAAACTACCCAAAAACCACGATCAGAACAACTCGATGACAATTAGACATTTAAATGCCAAGCTTTAGCTTTCTCCTTGAATTCCCATATGCCCAAAAGCGTGAAATCAGGAAATGAGAATCGTACCCTGCTAATTTGCTGCTAACTTTTGAGCCTTGTCATACCATCAGCACCGAGAGGCCCCTTGAATGCCGAAATGGCACATGATGCATAGATTAAATTTTTCATTGACATCTACTTAAGCAAAGATCTGGATTTTCTCTAGTATAGATCCCTGCAGACGTATCTTTCAGGATGTGCCACTTTCATTTACACAGGCCCTCTATTCCATATTTTCCAAGCTCTACCACACTGATTTTAGTGATCCTGCAACAAGCTGATGCAAAAATGTCATCAGTGCAGACATGAAAAAAATGAGATCCACTAACCCATAGCTACCAACAACGCATACAATACAAACAACTCGTTATTTCATGCTGCTGAGTTTGAATATACTCAGATCCCATTACACAACTTTTGTCCTCCTCGTTCACCTCGCAGAGACGAGCATGTGATTGGTATGCCAATCGATGCATCCCACACTTTTATTTGCAAATAAATGCCCCGCGACCCTTTGATGTTATGAGTAGTGATAGATTTGTGGCCTTTGGTCCATAATACTTGGAATGGTGCTTGAATCAACTGCCTTATGAAAGATCCCCTACATATTCATTCGTGCAATGGTTGATACAGTCAATCGGTTTCTTGGTATCATCGGATTTGACTGACTATTTTCCTAACTCATATGTGTATTGCCGAGTGAGAGCACTGCTATACGTGTATCGCTATGGACAAAGTTTCACAGGGGTTGGAATTGGGTCGAAGACCACCTTCTCGTTTGGATTTCGGAGATCCCATGTGAAATTTCGGTCAAACTAAATGCTAGTGTAGGGACGAGAACCAACTCCTATGAATATGGAAGGATTGGGCTACCATTACGGACGCTGCTATTGACAAGTTTTATAAGCTATGGGGAGCATAACATCAAGTATTACTTTTCTAACCTGAAATCCAATTCAGTTCAAACACACAATCAATATATTTACAAGCAAAAACTAAGATTTACTCACACACAAGACAATATATCAAACGCTCTCTTACACTATCTATTTACATAGAAATAATTTCAAGGCTTTCTCACATTTCCCTGGCCCTCTTAGGAAGGAGTTAACTGAGTACCTACATTGATATCATGTTAAAAATTTAAAGAGAGCAGTGAGAGAAACAATGATTGAATACAATACAAATCAACCACACACTGTTTTATTATTGTTCACTAACAGTTACAATATATAAGACATAATACACTTACTTTGAGACATCTATAGATAATGATTTTAACTCATACATTGCAATCAACACCTTCTCAACTAACTCCTAAAAACTGACAATAACAACATCACCTAATATGGAAGCATTACTTCCAATATACAATGCCTTTCAGAGCAAAAACTATTGAAAATTTTATATGCTAAATTCCAAAACAAAATCACTGAACAAAGAGTATTACTCTGTTTTTGCCACAGGATCTTTAACACAGGGAAGCTTAAAATAGATTGCTGGAAAAGCTCATATTTTTTCACACACATAAAAACTTTATATTCATTAATAAACTGTGTGATACAAACTTCATCCTCTTAACAGAGGGATTCACCAAGAACTTAAAAAAAGTTACTATGTCTCTTTTAGAAATTTTACACTACTGTGTGTAAAGATTTCTTTTACATTTACTGTTGTAAATAAAAAAAAACTACATGGATTTACTGTTGTAAAAGAAATTCCTTACCTATGTTCTACTGCGAATTTCATTTCATATGCCAAATAACAAAAAAGAAATTACAATACATTCGCATTGCGATTTTTCAACGAACATCGAAACAAGCTTCACGCTCGTGCATATTACATTAAGAAACAATTTTCCTCTACATACATAATGTTACACTGCTGTGTAATGGTTTTTACTCATACCTTGTTGTGTGGTTCACTCTTTTTTTCAGAAAAAAAAACAACAAACATTACATATGCACAAAACCAAAAAAAACATAACAAAATACGTTGACCTATGCCCATACTTCCGTAAAAATAAAAAAATATTAAAATTTAAAATACTACCAACATTTACTATCTGTAATAAATTCTATTAATACTTCACGTGGACAACTGGCGTTCAAAACACAAAACTTTCACTCCATGTGAGTTCATTTTGCAGGCTTGTATCAACCATTGATCTAACCAAAAAATACATAACAAAATATGTTGACCTATGCCCATACTTCCGTAAAAATAAAAAAAATATTAAAATTTAAAATACTACCAACATTTACTATCTGCAGTAAATTCTATTAATTACTTCATGTGGACAATTGGCGGTCAAAACACAAAACTTTCACTCCATGCAAGTTCATTTTGCAGGCTTGTATCAAGCGTTGATCTGCCCCTCATTGATCGGATGACTGTTGACATTATCGCATGGAATTTTCTTACAGCAGTTTATGCTCCCGGAAAAAAGTGGTTTTCAAAAAGTACATGAGCCACGTGTCGATGGGTGTACACTCTCGCGACCCTTCGGAGGAAAACCACCTTTCAATGAAAAGCGGTGCGATAAGGCTCAGTGGTTTTCTGAAGTAAATGTGTTGCATGGCAAGTTGAAATTATATTTTCAACACTCCCCTTTAATTTCAACTGCTAGGTTATCGGTCATACCCAGACATTTCCTCAAAAATTCAAAACTTTTCTAGTCTAATGTATTGGTTAGAATGTCTGCTACCTGCTCTTAAGTCTTGCAATGTTGTAAACCAATTTCTCCATTGTTTACCAATTGTTTCATGTAATGAAACCTTGTGTCAATGTGTTTTGTTCTCTTATGAAACACATGATTCTTGGATAATGCAATAGCTGAGCTATTGTCACAAAAAATCACAGTTCCTTTTGCTTGTTGTTAGCATAAACTTCTTAACATCTTTCTCATCCAAACTGCTTGACATGCTGTTGCTGTACTTGCCATATATTCTGACTCTACTGTAGACAACACTGCAATAGGTTATTTCTTAGAAGCCCATGAAATAGCTCATGAACCCATGTGAAAAACATAACCGGATGTGCTTTTCGGATCATCTACACTTCCAGCCTAATCACTATCAGTATATCTAGTTAAATCGGAACATTCTGAAGTAGTATATAAAATGCCAAACCTTTTAGTACCTTTAACATACCTCAAAATTCTTTTTGCTGCCCGTCAATGTGTTTCTTTTGTTTTCTTCATGAATCTGGAAATTAAACTAACAACATTCATTATATCCAACCTAGTTGTAGTCAAATACATAAGGCTTCCAACTATGCTCTTATACAAACTAGCATCAAAATCCTTGCTGCTGTCCTCTTTGCTGAGTTTTGATCCCATCACTGTGGGAGTGATTGGTGCCTTGCTGTCCTGCATATTAAATCTTTCCAACACTTCATTTGCATATTTCTCTGGTGAGATAAAAATCTCATTTTCACTTTGTTCTACTTCTATTCCTAAGAAGTATCTCAGCAAACCCATGTCAGTCATCTCAAATTCCTCTTTCATGACTGCTTTGAAATTCTCAATAAGATAATCATCATTACTTGTGAAAATAACATCATCAACATATAACACAACAATTATAATTTTACCATCTTTTTCTTTGATGTAGAGGGTGGGTTCTCCCTCACACTTTTCAAATGTCAGTCATCTCAAATTCCTCTTTCATGACTGCGTTGAAATTCTCAATAAGATAATCATTTACCTGTGAAAATAACATCATCAACATATAACACAACAATTATAATTTTACCATCTTTTTCTTTGATGTAGAGGGTGGGTTCTCCCTCACACTTTTCAAATCCATTTTCCTGTAGATAGGAATCTATTATGCTGTACCATGCTCTTGGTGCTTGTTTCAGCCCATAAAGAGCTTTCTTCGCTCTGCACACTTTGTGCTCTTGGCCTTTCTTTTCATAGCCTGGAGGTTGTTCAATGTAAACCTCTTCCATTAATGCTCCATTTAGGAATGTTGATTTCATGTCTATTTGGTAAACTTTCCACTTGTTTTGTGCTGCTATGGACAACACTGCTCTCGCGGTTTCCATTCTTGCAACCGGTGCGAAATTTTCCTCATAATCTCTCCCATATTGCTGCTTATATCCTTTAACACCAAGTATTTCCTTATGTATTTCTATTTTGCCTTCAACATTACTCTTGGTCTTGTAAACCCATTTGACTCCAGTGACTTCCTTTCCTTTTTGAAATTCAACTAAATCCCATGTCTTGTTTCTTTCTATGGCATTAATCTCCTCATCCATAGTGTCTATCCATTTCCTATCCTTAATTGTATCTTCGAAATGAATAGGGTCATCAACATGACAATATAATGCAAACAAATAATTAATACCTTCATTTGCTGCCTCTTGTTCATAAATATCGCTTAAATTTCTGAACTTCTTACCTCTTTCATTTGGTGTACAAATGCTTGAAAATGCACTTGAATTTCCTCCTTGTGGTGTGCTTGGAGAAGCACTTTCATTTCTCCTCAAGGGCGTCTCTTGTTGTCCTTGTGTTGGCACTGCTATTTGGGGATGTATTTCAGCCATCTCCACATCATCTTCATCATGAAACAAACAGTTTTTAACATTCACTGTTTTCTCTATGCTTACATCCCAGCTTCCTCATCAATGAACTGAACATCTTTACTCACAAAAGAATTCTTGGTGGATGGGTTATACAACCTATAAGCTTTGGATTCTTCACTCGATCCAATGAAAATACATTTCTCCCCTTTGTTGTCCAATTTCTTTCTTAGCTGATCTGGAATGTGTGCATAAGCCACACATCCAAAAACTTTCATGTGGGTGACTCCTTGCTTTCTTCCACTCCATGCTTCTTTCGGCACTCTCTTCATGATTGCTTTTGTAGGACACCTGTTTAAAATATACACTGCATAGTGTACAGCTTCAGCCCAATAATCATTTGGCAAATGCTTTGCCTTCAACATACTCCTCGCCATATCCATGATTGTTCTATTTTTTTGTTTAAGCTACTCCATTTTGCTGCAGAGTGTACCTAGTGGTAAATTGTTTGTGAATTCCATTTTCTCTACAAAAACGTAAAAATTCATTGGAGATATATTCACCTCCTCTATCATTTCTTAGAACTTTGATATGCAGCCCACTTTGGTTTTCTACAAGTGCTTTAAATTTCGAAATTTTTCAAACACTTCACTTTTGTTCTTCATGAAATAAACCCAAGTTTTTCTAGTAAAATCATCAATGAATGTTAATATATTTTGGCTGCCTACAAGTGATCGAGTTTGCATCGATCCACATACATCTGAGTGAACGATTTCTAAGCGTGCTTTTTCCCTTATGCTTTTCCCTGATGGAAAACTTTTTCTGTGTTGTTTTCCCAAGATACAACCTTCACAAAGGCTGTCTGGTTTCTCTATCAATGGTAATCCTCTTACCATTCTTTTTCTGTGCAATAATTTAAGACCTCCAAAGTTGAGATTTCCAAATCTCAAGTGCCACAACCAATTTTCATCCTTTGGTACGCTTTGGAAAGCCTCTTGTGTCACCGCTGCTATTACTTCTCCATTTTTCAAATCTGTCTTTATTCTGAGAGGGAACATCATGTTCCTTGTCATCTTCACTTCAGCAATACATCTTTTGCTGGGTGCTCTATCCATGATGGTGCATACATCATTCACAAATAAAATATTGTACCTCTTTTGAACAAGCTGACCAATACTCAAGAGGTTAAATTTCATTCCAGGAACATAATAAACATCTGCTATGGTTTTCTTTTCACCTTTCTTTGTAAATATTTTAACTTCTCCTTTTCCCATAACAGAAATTTTACTATCAGTCCCAAATGTGACTTGTGATTTCACATTTTGATCTAATTTAGAAAACAAGGCTATGTTTCCTGTCATATGGTTGCTGCAACGGGAGTCTAAAAACCATATATCATCACTGTTTGTTTCAGCAATGTTACAAACTAAAAGCACATTATCTTGGCTAATATTAATTGGTTTGCAAAATTCTATTCTACTATTAATTGGTTTGCAAAATAGTCTTGTGTCAAAAAAAAATTCTATTCTACTATTAATTGGTTTGCAAAATTGTCTTGTGTCAAAAAAATGAACGTAGAAGGAAAATTACACTGGGAAATTGCTCCAAATAGAAAAATAATTTGGTGATATCTTTCCCACTTCTGAATAAAATATCTCTGCTCTTCACATGTTACAAGGTTTGTGGTCTCATGTTTTGCTAAACGATTCTTTCTTCATTCATTCATGTTGTGATTGGGAAACAGTTCCCTCCCTTGCGGAATGGAATTAGAGATTTATTTAATTTAAGGATGCTAATAGGTAGAATGGATATTCATAACATATCCTAAAAAAAAAATCAATAATGGCATATATTAAGCTAGTTTTACTTAATTTAAGTAGCCAGGTGACCATTGTTCGTATTACAAATTAATCATGGTGTTTCATTACAAAATATTTACCTAGTTTAATGCACAAATAGTAATATATGTTTTGATTTTTCTTTCATGTATGAACTAATCATTTCTTTGCTTAAGTATATTATTTTTTATATATAACTTACCTAAATAGTTGTATAGAAAAATATCTATGGAGTAATAATTTATATGAATTAATTTTTTTCTATCAAGTTTTCAGAGATATCACATTTTTTAAAGGTGTAAAAAAAAATTTGAGTACAAAACTAAAGATAAGATTTGCATCCAAAGTTAAAATTTCAAATTTCTATATTTAAAAGTTTTATCTTTTTTTTATTTTTATTAAAACCTCGATTTAATCTATATGGAATATCCCGCAAAATTACTTTTAGCATTAGTGTTGATAAAAAGTTTTAAATATTTCTCAAAAGTAATATAAACTTTTCAGATTTAATTAAAAAATGTTATGAAATTAAATCAAAATAAAATATTTGTAAAAGTTTTTTTTATTGTGAAATGAGTTATGGTTTTTTGGCATATTTAATTGAGAATCTATGCCATTGTAGCAAAGTTTATTTACAAATTAATAGTATCTATGATAAAGTGGGAGTTAATGTCCATGGTTAAGAATTTGTTATATTGTAAGCTCATTGTGAGGATTAAGTCTTTATGTGCCTAATAATTTAAATTGAATATGATTGCAAAATCATTATTATAATTTTTATGGTAAAATGGATTTTAATTTATAACTATTATTTATGTGTGATATATTTTAATGTGATATCTATATTGTGATTTTATTTTATCTAAAAAAGATTGTTCATAATTTTATTAATAAAAACAAAATTATAACCTAACCAATTGAATTTTATTATTTTTAACTTTTTATTATTAATCTATTCAAAATCTAAATTAACGAATATTATAAATTAAAGAAGTCTCACATACTCAAAAGATGATAATAAAATTATGTATAAAATGAGAACACTATTTCAAATTCAATTTTGTATTTTGTATTAAATATTTTCTATGTGACTTATATAAGCTAAGTCCACCCTTTACAAATTGGAATATTGTTTAATTTTAACTTGAAATTTTGGAATTTATTAATAGTTCACACATTTACATGTGCAAGGAAGGGTCAAGTGCAAGGAAATATTTTGTTCACTTAGGTAAAACATTTCCTGAAAATTTGACGATTTTTCAGAATAACAGATCTACATATTTGCTAATATTCAATGAAAAAATTGAAGAAGAGAATGAAAGAGACATAAAAACAAGTTGAACGTGAAACGAAAAGTTTCACTATTACCCTACATAGGGAATATTTAAAGTAAAACATGGTTGGAATGTGGGAACGACCCTAATGGTATAACAAAGCATGAGCCGATAAGAAGTGAAATCTTGAGGTGGATATTTCTATATAGATATTTTGTGGATGTAATAGTCACTAATTTCCAAGTTTTTTGAACTACATAGAAAACAATTTACTGTTGTCCACTTTAGTACCTTTGTTGTTGAATCTTGAAGGTTGATACATATTTGGTGATTTCAACAAGTAAAGGGGTCTATAAAAATACACTTTCTATGAGCTCCATTTGCAATCGACTCTGGGAAACTACCTTTTTTTTCTCCTATTGCTCAATAAACATTCCTATGCATAATAATATATGACATCTTCATTAAATGTAAACTCATAGCGCAACTTCATCCATTAAACACTGAGTACTGAGAGGCGGCTTAGGTTATCACTCAATATTTGCTTCAAATTATCATAAAAGTTTGTGTTCTCTAACTAGCTCAACCAATAGAGGTATGATTATTTGATGCTTCTCCTTGGTTTGTCCTTGAGTTATTCCAAAAATCAAGTACAATGGGTAGTACATCACTAAATGGAAGTCTCTGGCATTTTACTACAAAAATGAGGAGCAGTGCAACCATTAAGATAATTTGATTAGCCTTATAAAATAAAAGAGTCTAAATCACCTCCTAATGACCATATCTACAAGTTTGCATCAAATATGTCTGACCATAATAGTTCCAAATATTTATATGATTCCCAAATTTAGACAAGAGTGACAATCTCATTGTTTCATTGAGTTGTTGAAGAATGTTGAGGAGAATTTTAAAACCCATAAATAGAATAATTGCAATATGAGGGTTTCATTCTAATACAACTATAACTTCTTGCAAATCTATATTTTTAGCAACATAAATTAATAGTTATATTAGTAAGAAGCATACTCCTAACAAGTATGACCCCCTTTAATTATTGGAGGAATCCCTCACCACTTTTAGCAGTCAAAGTTGATCCTTCGTCGCAATTTTCTTTCCTATGCAGGAAAGTGTGTGCATTTTAACAAATCGACAAAGGTTTGCACAACTCAAAGATGTATGATACTAAATGCATAGGCACATGGAAATATCACACACTAGACTAATATGATCTTTCATGCTCAATGTTAATATATATACATAGAAATAACCTTTAATGCATTTTCATTTTCTTGGCCCTTCCATGAGGGAATTAATCCATAACTGGCTCTGATACTGTGATAGAAAAAATATTTGCACACCAAAAAACTTTTACATCTATTTCAAACGAAAATATGACTCGTTTATATTTGGAAATAGATCCAACTAATTCCATACTTAGAGATTATAGTCAAGAGAATATCTCAAGAATCTCTAACAAACCAATCTATCAAATCTATAAATGTAAACATTAATCCTTAACATGAATTAGATGAAAATCAGACTTGAATCGAAAAAGAAGGAGTTGCAGCTCACAGGTGAGTACTGCACCTAGAGACTACACTCAAACAAAGAGAACTCTCTCTGTACACTCTACATGCATCAAATGAGCAATTACATCATTAAGTACATTACTAGAGATAAAGAAGTTGCAACTAAACTCCTAAAATATAGGAACAAATCCTAAACTAAGGAGATACGTTACAACCTGTGTAACCATTTCTCCATTAATGCAAAATAATATTAATTATTTTCAACTCCCCCCCTTAATGGAGAAAGGATTATCCTGAACTCCTAGCATCCCTCTAAACAATTCAAACATTACACGCCCAAGAGGCTTAGTAAAAATATCAGCCATGTTATCACAAGTTTTACAATATTCAACACATATCTCTTTTGGCTGTTGTTTCTCTCGAACAAAATGAACCTGAGTATCGATATGCTTGGTATTTTTATGAAAGACTGGATTGTAAGCAAGCTTGGTGGTACTCTGGTTGTTAGTTTTGATAATAGCTTATTCTTTTTGCTGTAATGATGTTGATGTTGATTTGCACTGCTCCATTCTGAACCTTTCCAACAAGCTTCTGACATACTTCCCTTGAGTAAGAAAAGTTTTTCCAGTGTCTTCCCATACCTCCAATCCCAAGCAATAATGAAGGTTTCTGAGATCTTTCATCTCAAACACTTGTGAAATCTGCTGTTTGATTTCTTTGATCAGATTGTTAGCATTCCTTGTTATGATCATATCATTTACATACAATGAAATCAAAATATTTTTCCTTTGTTTATTAAACTTGGTATACATATTCGGATCATTCAAGATCCTATGAGAGACATGCTGTACAAAAAATGAGTCAATTTTCTCATACCACGACCTGGGTGCCTGTTTTAAACCATAAAGTGCTTTTTTCAACACACAAGATGTTCCTACCCATTTATCACAAAACCTTCAAGCTGTACTAAATAAATTTCTCCCTTCAAGTCACCATTCAAAAATGCAGACTTAACATCTAGCTGGTGTAGCTGCCATTTGTGTTTTGTTGCTAAGGAAATTACCATTCTAATGGTATTTAATTTGGCTACAGGAGAAAATGTGTCATCGAAATCTATTCCCTCTTGCTGTGAGTAACCTTTTGCTACTAGTCTAGCTTTACGTTTCTCTATACTCCCATCTGCATTTATTTTTGGTTTTTACAATGATTTGCATCCTATGGGGGTTTTACCTTCAGGAAATTCAACCAAATCCCAAGTATGGTTTCTATTTATTGATTTTATTTCCTCATACATTGCAGCCCTCCATGCATCATATTTACTTGCTTCCTCATAATTTGAAGGTTCTACAATGTTTAAAAACTTTGACATTAATGCATAGTATTTTAATTTAGAAGGTAATTGATTCTTCCTACTTGATCTCCTTGGTAGGGGACTTACCTTAAGCCTGTCTATTTCAGCCTTTTCTGGGCTTGCATTATTGATTACATTACCTGTTACTTCTTCTTCTTGTTTCTATTCCTGCTCTTCATCTTCCTCGCTATTTTCTTCCATTAGCAATGGAATGTGCCAATCAATGTTAGAGTTATCATTTCCTTCTTCAATCTGTTCATGAAATATGGCATCTCTTCTTGCAAAAACCTTGTAAGTTACAGGATTAAATAACTTGTATGCCTTGAACTCAGTGCCATATCCAACAAATATACATTTTAGGGCTTTGGGATCTAACTTCTTCCTATCTTCCTTAGGTATATGAGCATAGGATTTTGACCCAAATATTCTTAAGTAACTCATTGCTGGTTTGAATCCAAACAATGGTTTAAAAGGGGTTTTGAAGCCTAGACATCTAATAAGACTCTTATTCTTTAAGTACACAACAGTTTTAATAGCTTATGCCCAAAGACCATTTGATAGACCCTTACCTTGAAGCATACTCCTTGCGCACTCCACAAGAGTTTTGTTACTCCATTCTGCCACTCCATTCTGTTGTGGAGTGTGGGGCACTATAAACTGTTGCACAATCCCATGATGCTTGCAGAAATTCACGAACTCTCCCAACCTGTATTCTCCCCCTTGATTTGAGCGCAAATTTTTTATCCTTTTTCCTGTCTGGTTTTCTACCATGGATTTGAACTCTTTAAAATACTGAAAGGATTGACTCTTTTTACTTAGAAAGTATATCCATGAAAATCTAGTGCAATCATCTGTAAATAAGAGAAAGTAATATGCTCCTCCTAATGACCTAGTTTGCATAGGTCTGCAGATGTCTGTATGCACCAGTTTTAAAATATCTCTTTCCTTTCTATTAACATGCAAAGGGAACTTTTCTCTATGCATTTTCCCTAATGCACATCCATCACAATCCAGCTTAACATTATGGAAAACAGGAATTCCATCGACTATACCTTTTCTCTGAAGTAGGATGAGGTCTTACAAATTTTCGACAACAATAACACTGTCGCCTCTTTCCATGAGCTTGACAAGTAAATGACTACCAACAAAGCCAGCTCCACCCGTCACGACAACTCGCAGGGACTTTCTCTTCAAACCTAGGGGCACTTTAGCCGCCTAATTCACCATCGAACCTGAATGATACTGAGAAAACCAAGAAACAGGAGTCTCATAAACAACCCGATGAGGTTTGTCAGGCACAAACCTTCCATTTTCATTACATTAGAGCCCAAAAAACCAGGATGAAGGATAAAGAAAGTTGATGCAATGGCGATTCCTATCAAAATAAACAGCAACCACTGCTCCCTGAGAAAATAATCCACTAGCCTGATAATAGACCACAGCTTTTCTGGCTTAAGAGAGTACTCATCACTATTATTCATATTGGACTGATAAAATTTCTGATCCTCTGATGAATAAGTCTTCAATGAGCCACCACCGAGTAAGTCCAATCTGTTGCCACCAAACAGATCAGGAACTCCAATGCACCACCACCGGGAAAATGCGATCTACTAACACCGAATAGATCAGGAACTCCAATGCACCACCACTGGGAAAATCCGATCTTCTACCACCGAACAGGTTAGGAACTCCAATGCACCACCACCCGGAAAATACGATCTGTTGCCACCGAATAGATCAGGAATTCCAATGCGCCACCACCGGGCAAATCCGATCTGCTGCCACCGAACAGATCATGAATTCAAATGCACCACCACTGGGAAAATCTGATCTGCTACCACCGAACAAATCAAGAACTCCAATGCGCCACCACCGGGTAGATCCGATCTGTTGCCACCGAACAGATCAGGAACTCTCAAAGTGCCACCACCGGGCAAGGTCGATCTGCAAAAAATTGCAGATTTTCCAAATAGAAAGAGGTTGCCGCTTGTCGACAACGAAATATCTGCGTTGAAAACAAAATCGACGTGTCTTACGAAATTGGCGCGAGTAAGGCTTGATTTTACGTGCCAATAGCACTTTGTGGCATGCAGGTGCTACTATCACTCTCAAAACCGCGCCAAATGGCACGACTGTTCCTTAATAAACCGCGCCAACCCTTCTTTCTACTCAAAAATGGCACGACTGTTCACGACTAAACTGCGCCAACCCTTTCTTCCGCTCAGAGATGATCAGTCATCTGAGACCTGTGCTACATGTGTTACTGCAGTCCACCTGATTCTATGAATGCTTCTGTAGACTCCTACCGCCACTACAGTTCTGTAATCAATGATCATTCTAAAAAAAAAATTAAGGTTGTCCCTACTCTATGCTCTAATACCAAGATAAAAATCAGACTTGAATTGAAAAAGAAGGAGTTGCAGCTCAGAGGTGAGTACTGCACCTGGAGATTGCACTCAAACAAAGAGAACTCTCTCCGTACACTCTACATGCATCAAATGAGCAATTACATCCTTAATTACATTACTAGAGATAAAGAAGTTTCAACTAAACTCTTAAACTCTAGGAACAAATCCTAAACTAAGGAGATACGTTACAACCTGTGTACCCATTTCTCCATTAATACAAAATAATATTAATTATTTTCAACTGAATTGCATGATGTAGATTAGAACATAGTTTAAGAAACATAAAGACGCATGAAGACACTACAACGTCTTTCACTAAATGAAGAAGAGAAAAAAAGAAATGTCATAATACTTTACTCAAATTTGTAATGTACAATAATTTTAATAATGCCTTTAAATAAGTATTTTGTATTAATGTATAAACTTATTATCTTTATATTTATTTAGTTAAAAATAATTAAGGTTATTTTTAATTATTTAAATTAAATTTAATAATTAAAAAAATATGGTTTTCAATATAATATTGCTAAATAATTTTACCATGAGTAAATTAAAATAATCGCTTTAATATGGATATATAAAATAGTTTATAACTTCATATAAAAAGAGTAATATATAGTATCAATTTAGAAAAGCTAAATAAATTAATTCTTAAACTCCAATATATAATTTACTCTAAAAATATGACTCCCGATAAGTCTAAAGAAATAATATTTTAAATTAAAAAACAAAAATATATATATATATGAAAATTATGATTATAAAATTCTATTTTTCTTTGTAGACCTACCATCATTGAAAGGGAGCACAGGATTGTTGAGAGGTCTTGAGACAAGTTTTATGTTGTATCTTGCTAGCCAACTGTCATGGCATATTATTTTTTTTTCCAATTTTGCATATTCGGCATGGTTAACTATGTGGTTTCTAATTGGCCATACGTGATGGCCACCCAAGATTTTTTCCTAGCTAAAAGGACGATGCATGTAGTTCTAATTAAAAAATTAAATTTACACATTTAGAAATGGGTCGATGTTTTTTCCCGATAAAATAGCCTTGCACGTCGCACAAATGGGCCAATCCTTAGTAATAAATGTTCCCCATGAGAGGATCTGCTTAGTGATCAAATTTGAAGGATAGGTCTTAATTTCATTTAGAAAAGTGCACATTTAGGCCGCACTTCCATAATGAAAAGCATAAACAAGAAAAGCAATTCAATTGACAACAATAAATTATTTTCAAATTTCTTTTTATTTTTTCACAAACAGAAAGATATCGCTACGTCAAAGGCTGCATTACTAAATGCATTACTCTTACATATGTGTGACTGAGAAGTGTAACAACATAAAATCATATTGCACAGGCCTTGAACTCACCCACAATTGAACCAACTATAGGGACAAAATCATAGTTGGGAAATTGCATATGAGTCTAAACTAAGAACAAAAATAAATATATAGAAATAATTACATCTTAATGAAATCGAAATAAGAATAAAAATATGAAGAGATAAAAATAATTATATTAAAATTATATGGAAGGTCTCATTTATAAAATTAAAAATCAATTCTAGCTTATATTGGAGGTATCAGTGTAATTCTAGCTTATAAATTTCAGATTTGACCAAATCACTATTCTATTGTCTATTAAAACTCTTTTGGAAAGCTGAGACTTCTAATATTTTCACATCTCAAATTATTGGAACTACAATGCCTAGACGTGGCCGCAAAATTGATCTAAGATAGCTTCTTCTTTTAGTTATAAAACTTTGACAGTTGTGGTCCTCCAACTTAACATATTTTGTGTAATATCATGCAATGATTACATTCAATATGTTTCAGAAAAACTTCACATACAAACTTGAAAAATATGATTATTCTTTCATTTACAAAAGTAAAATGGTATAAAACTAAAAAAATCACTCACCAAAATTGTTCATTCAAGTGCTCGATAAAGTAAGACAATGATGGTAATAAATACTGAAACTTACTAGTTCTTTCAATATAGTGGAAGACGTTTTTGAGTTTTTATCTATTTCCATTCATCATAAATAGCATTCCAATCTAGCTCATTTAGGGCATGAGGTGCATTGGGAGAGATAAACATTGACATATCCAATGTTTTTAAAGAAAGTCTTGACCTATCCTCAATTTTTATACGATTTAATTTGAAAAACCTCTTTCACAAACTGTTGTACTAGACAGAATAACAAGAATTGCTTGCCATCGCTGCATTAAGCATGTAAATATTTCAAACCATTCAATTTCACCTCCGCATAGATCCCGTGCTCCAAACATATGCTTTTTTGGGTAAAATTTATACATAGTACATATAAATTCATCCATTTCGCCCATACATTTAATGTTGTCCACAACAAGCAAGTCTCCAACACTAAATTTTCACATAGACATGTCAACCATCTTCTTGTTTGAGAGTCCTATCATCCATATCTTCATAATAATTACAAGGACTAAAAAGCGCGGTTGTATTAAAAATAGGTAAATCTGTGAACCTTGCATTTAGAGAGTCAATCACCTTCATTACAAAACCCTTTCCCAGCATAATGCAGTCATCTAGTGTCTCCGGTCTTTGTGACTTTTGCAAAATCTCAAATCTCAATTCATGTACATGTACTATACCTCTAAAATCTGCAAACCCAAGAGTTCCTTGTTGTGTTTTAATTAAAAAGAATGATGTGTGCATTACATCTGCCCCAAATGTGCCTCTTAGAAATCACTTATGAAGCAAGTTAATAGTGATATCCAAAGTTGTTCCAATAGATGTAATTTAAGTATGGGGGATTACGCAGTGCATTATATTAGATATCATTTTTGGGATTCAACTGTGTTAAGTAAGTCATTCAAACATATGACCATTACCATGAGAGGTAGTCGTAACTGACTAATTTCTCATGATTTTTGAATAGTTCACTTAGCACTCATTGCATCGGGTGATGCTCACAGGGGTGAAGAAGTGGGATTGAAACTAGTGAAAAGTGGAGAACGAATCACATAGCATCAAACATCACTTCCGGGGCTTGCACCCGGTAACTAGGACTTCCCAGGAGGTCTCCCATCCCAGATCTCCTCTGGCTCAAGCACGCTTAACTGTGGAGTTTTTCCCCACTATCAAGCCCACTTAGCTTGCTACCCCATTTGCAAAACCTTAGCAAGTATTGTGCCTCATGAACCATTCAAGTAAAGATCCCTTGACTCTTTTTGAATTTAAGTATGGGGGATTACGCAGTGCATTATATTAGATATCATTTTGGGATTAACTGCGTTAAGCAAGTCATTCACGTATGACCATTTCCATGAGAGGTAGTCGTAACTGACTAATTTCTCATGATTTTTGAATAGTTCACTTAGCACTCATTGCATCGGGTGATGCTCACAGGGGGTGAAGAAGTGGGATTGAAACTAGTGAAATGTGGAGAACGAATCACATAGCATCAATCATCACTTCCGGGGCTTGCACCCGGTACCAGGACTTCCTAGGAGGTCACCCATCCCAGATCTCCTCTGGCTCAAGCGCGCTTAACTGTGGCGTTTT